>QRFJ01000035.1:3761726-3959458 GCA_006176705.1 Cocos nucifera | reverse complement strand
TACAACGAGCTAAGGACCAATTAGAACCAAATCAGGTTGAGCCAATAAGAACACTACCTCCTCCACCTCGTAGATTGAAAAGAGTTTTCCATCCCCCTAAAAGATACTTGGGTATTAATTTAGAGGATGTAGAAAAAATGTTCCTCATAGGTAATGATGCTCATGGTGATGATCCGAAAATTTACAACAAGGCAATATCAGATATTGACTCCGAGAAATAGCTAGAGGCAATGCAGTCAGAAATTGACTCGATGCACTCCAACCAAGTCTGGACCTTGGTAGATCCATCATAAGGGATAGTATCTATTGGGTGTAAATGGATCTTCAAGAGAAAGATTGATGCAGATAGGAATGTGGAGACATTTAAGGCTAGACTAGTGGCAAAAGATTATAGTCAACACGAAGTCATTGACTATCAGGATACCTTTTTCCTAGTGGCTATGCTAAAATCCATCTCCACATTGCTTGCCATTGCAGCCTATTTCGATTATGAAATATGGATGGACGTGAAAACGACGTTCTTAAATAGATATCTTGAGGAAGATATCTATATAGAATAGTCGCTAGGTTTTACATCCAGTGATACTGATCTCAAGGTTTGCAAGCTGTAAAGATCCATATATGGACTTAAGCAGGCATCTCGGAGCTGGAACACTCATTTCAATGATGTGATCAAGATGTTTGGTTTCATCAAAAACAAAAAAAAACCATGTGTCTTCAAAAAGGTTAGTGGGAGCGCTGTTGTCTTCCTCGTATTATACGTGGATGACATCCTCCTTATCGAGAATGATATTTCCATGATGACGACAGTCAAAATATGGTGTCCAAAGAATCTTCTCATGAAGACTAGGTGAAGCATCCTTTATTCTAAGAATTAAGGTCTATAGAGAATAGATCGAATAGATCTAGGGACTTTCACAGAAGATGTACATAAAGAAGTTTATAAGAGTTTAGTATGGAAAACTTTAAAGGGGATTAATACCCTTCATTACATGGTATTCATCTTTCCAAAAGATGTGTCCTAGCACACCTGAAGAATAGAATGCATGAGCAAGATCCCTTATGCTTCTGCAATAGGAGCCTTATGTATGTCATGCTATGTACACGACCTGATATAGCCCATGCTGTGAGTGTCACAAGAAGATATCAGTTAAATCTAGGTGAAGAACACTGGACTTCTATGAAATGTATCCTTAAGTACTTGAGAAGAACTAAGGATATGATGTTGGTCTTTGGTAATGGAGAACTCCAAGTCCAGGGATACATAGACTCGGATTTCATGTCCGATGTAGATGATCGAAAGTTGACATCTGAGAGTTTATTTCTGTGCAATGGTGGTGCTGTCAGCTGGAAGAGTTCCAAGCAAACCGTAATAGCAGATTTTACCATGGAAGTAGAATATATCGCTGCATCAGAGGCTGCGAAGAAAGCATTCTGGTATAAAAAATTTGCTACAAAAATTGGAGTAATGCCATCAGACGCCATTCCTCTGTATTGTGACAACAATGGCGCCATATCCCTTGCTAAGGAGCCAAGGTCTCATCAGAAATCCAAGCACATTGAGCGGTGATACCACCTCATCTATGATTATCTTGAGAAGGATTACGTCGAGGTTAAGAGAGTCAACTCCACAGATAATGTGACAGACCCACTTACAAAGCCGTTGGGACAACAAAAATTTGAAGCCCACCTTGAGAAGATGAAACTTGGACTTATAGCCAATTGGCTTTAGGACAAGTAGGAGATTGTTAGATATATGTACCCTAGAAGCCAGAATTGGCTGACACTTGTAATACACTTCTAGGGGCAAAATTATAATTTTAACTATAATAAATAAAATGAGTTATTTTCTATCACATATGTGTATTTAGTGTCTGTGATACATCCTTTGAGTTAATAGTAATGATAATTCATATTTTCAAGAGTTGAAAATTTAAGACATGAATACTCATTATTAACTCATAAAATGCTTCCGACCATAGGATCATCACGAGGATGGTGATTGATCCAAAAAGGTTGGTGTACAATCGCTTCTCTTTAGTAGATGAATCTTGAGTCTACGGTGTGGAGACATCGGAGCGAGAGTATAGGTACTCATTAGAGAATGAGGGCACTGAGCGTGACCATCTCGAGTAGTCATTAGGAAGTCTACCTTCTCGTCAATGACTGACTCGATGCTGCAGTAGTGTGTCTGATTCTTTGATCTGAAGTGCATCGGTAATTCACCTTGAGGGTGTTATAGTTTGACTATACCATAACTTGATTTTCTAGCCATTCAAAATCTTGAGGTGTATGTTGGCTATAGCATGTTCATTGTAGGAACTTGATTGCATCAAGATGGAATCTATCTACCTCGGTGGTAAAGGAGCAGCCCTATGATGATCATGAGAATCAAGTCCAGATGCCCATAGCCATGGCAGAGTGAAATAAAAGAAAGAGTTTCTATTTAGGTTTTCATATCGGACTTGAATCGAATGATTACATCATATGATAGAAATTAGGGTTTGACGAGTTCACCTTAACCCTAATCTGATCGGAGCTCAAGATAGAAGAACTTAATCACATAGGTAGCTGCACCAAGAGGTTCGTATTTAGCTCTGATGGGTTGCCACCATATACTGCTAGGTGTCACTGGTGGATTTTGGGAGCAATTAGAATGATTTAGATGATCGATCATTCTAACTGTTCGAATCAGAAGAGTTCTGATCCATCGAAAGAAGTTTCGATGATGTCGATGATAAAGATCATGACATATCCCATTACCATATAGAACTGAACCTAACTGGGTCACACAAATAAGTATTTGAATCTGGTGATCATTAATTGAACTGATCCAGTTTAATTGATCTGAATGAGATTCAATTAGGTTCAAGGAAATCGTGCTAGCACTTGATTGAACCTAACGTTCTTCTTTTACTATCATAAATAGTTGTCCTAACTGAGCCAAAGAAGTTTATGCTCGATTAGAGGCCTTCACCTGATCTGACTGGAGCCTATCTAGGTCAGAAAAGGATTGTCTTATTTTGTAAGATAATACCTACCATTTTTGATCATCTGCCATTTCTCGTCCTTTGACTTTGGTTAAAAGTTGACCTTTGACTGGTCAAATGTTGACCATTGATACTTTGACTTTTGTCCACATGTCATGCACCTATTGGAGAGCTGGTGGGGGCTTGTCCCGCTGCCAGAACATGGCTAGGAGGAGGCGCACGTCAAGGGTGGCGTGCGCCTAAGTTTGAGGCGCCCAGGAGTCCCTATTGGATAGGGACTCAATCTCCTTTTTGGATTTCGATTAGACTCCTCCTAAGAACCAACTTTGACTGATCTTAGGCGCCATCTAAGGATGAATCCAAGGGACTCTATTCCCACCAATCAAATTTAGATCTGATTTTACAAAGAGATGTGATTGGTTGGAAAGAAGAGGAGTTGGATCATGCATAGTCTATAAATAAGATCATGCGCCCAACTCAAAAATATATGAAAATTCTCCATGCCCCAAGGCTGCCTCTCTCCTCCTCCTCCACGCCAAGTCCATCTTCTCCCTCTCCTCTCCATGCCCAAAGTAATTTGGGATCTAAGTTGGTGCAATCTAGATGAGAGAAAGACAACAGAAAGCTAGAGCCTGCACTACTGCAAAGGATAACTGCTGATCTTCAAAAGTTATTTTGAAGATCCTCCAAATTAGATTTAGATCTAATTTTTGGAGACATGATAGAGAAGAAGAGGATCTCCAGATCCAATCTGAGTGGATATCGATAGAGGTCAGGCACTTGCATCCCTAGATCCAGAATCTTTCGCTGCTTACAGGATCATCAATGGGTAATAGGATTACCCTACATCAAGATAAATTAAATATAATTTAATTTATCTATATTTTATTATTATTATTAGAATAATAAAAATTAAATTTAAAATATTTTATATTTGATTTGAATCAAAAAAAAAATGAAATATATCTCTTGATCCAATCAGATCTGAACGAACCTGATCCGAAAAATCAGGATTTTTCTTCAGCTTGAAGTTTGGCGGAATGGGCTCTTGCATAATTCAAAGAGAGAAAGAAGGATCGGTGCAGACATCATCATGGAAAGCTGGGGCAACGTGGTAGAGTTCTTCAATTCGCTGGTCCATCTCCCATAGATTTCGATCGAGGACGTCATCTCGATCGCAGATCTTTGATGGCTTCCAGCTGTAGATGGAGAAGATCTCTTTTGGAGGAAAATCATAATCCGAACATGGATCATCTGCTCTCTATTTTTCATTTCCAGGGGCGATGGGTATGCTAGCCTAAGTGCTCCTTCTTGGGATCAAATCCTGACATTCTGATGGCGGATTTCCTGATAGTGGGTTTTCTTATGAAACCGTCATTGGAGGTTGCCACATGGCCCGCACCATTTCGGTGAGGCCCTGAACCCACTACATTAGTAGGGTAAACTGTTTCGAATCTACCATGGCCATCGGTGGAGGTGGAGATTGAAGCACCAATGATGGAGCAGGAATAGATGGATCTAGCTCAGATCTAACGGTAGAAGCGGTAGATCTCTGGGTAGTCGCCTTCTTTAGAGGCATTTCTTGGGATTGAGGAAGAGGATGGAGATGAACCTTAAAGAAGAAGATCAACAAGATCGACTGAGCACTCCTTTAAGAATAAGGGTACCTCAGAAACAAAGGGTCCTTCCACTAGTGCCAATCCTATTGGTGCAGAATCTAGTTGACGCCAGATCGAGCCATAGTCGAAGAAGAAGAGGTCACCGTCGGTGACCTACAAAATAAAGTTTTGTGTGGAGTCGATGGTGGTGGCTCTAGTAGGACCCTCCGATGATCAAGTCAGCTCTTCTGGCCAACAAAAATGAAGTGCTCAGAAAAGAGTTCAACAGAGTTTTGGGAAGGAGAAGAGAGCTTAGAAGAAACGTATCTAGAGATTCTCTTTTTATAGATGGAGCCTGTAGCAGATTGATAGTGACAGCTGCAGCCATTTAGTAGCAGGTCGCTCGAGGCCTGGTGGAGTCTGTCACTGAGAGGGGCACCACCTATAGCACCATTTGTAGTAGACTGATAGTGACGGCCATAACCATCCGATAGTAGGCCGCTCGGGGCCACATGGAGTTTGTTATGGAGAGTGGTATCCGTTGCCATGATTTGGCCGTTTGTTGAGATTTAATAGTCGAAGTTCGAAGAAAACAGGCATTGGTTGGTGAAGAGTTTTAACATGCATCAATTCTAGAGGAGTTCAGACTCCTAAAGGAAATACAGCTAGAGAGGATCATTCGGAAGGAATGCTAGCTAAAATCTGGAAGTAATCTACTGAAAAAATCCTATTGAAGGAAGAGTCTAGAAGGAGTTTGGCTCTTGGAGGAATTCGACTGAAGGAAAGATCCGAAAGGAGTTTGGCCCCTATAGAAACTTGATTGAAGAAGAAGTCCGGAAGGAGTTTGGCTCCTATAGAAACTCGACTAAAGGAGAGATCCGAAAGAAGTTTGGCTCCTGAAGGCATCTGACTGAAGAAAAAATTTGGAAGAAGTTTGACTCCTGAAGGAATCCGACTAAAGGAGGGATCCGAAAGGAGTTCGGCTCTTGTACAAACTTGATTGAAGGTAGAATCCGGAAGAAGTTTGGCTCCTATAGAAATCTAACTAAAGGAGAAGTCCAGAAGTAGTTCGACTGGTGTAGGCATCCGACTAAAGAAGAGATCTGAAAGAAGTTCGACTCTTGGAGGAGTCCGACTGAGGATGAAGTCCGAGAGGAGTCCGGCTCTTGGAGGCATCCGTCTGAAAGAGAGATCCAGAAGGAGTTCGGCTCCTGGAGGAGTCCGACTGAGGGAGAGGTCTAGAAGAAGTTCGATTCTTATAGAAACTTGACTGAAGGAGGAGTTTGGTAGGAGTTCGACTCCTATAGAAATTTGACTGAAGGATGAGTCCAAAAGAAGTTCGGCTCCTATAGAAATCCGACTGAAGGAGAGATCCGAAAGGAGTTCGGCTCCTATAGAAATTTGACTGAAGGAGAGATTCGGAAGGAGTTCAGCTCCTATAGAAACTTGACTGAAGGAGGAGACTGAAAGGAGTTTGGCTCCTGGAGGAATCCGATTGAAGGAGATATTCAAAAGAAGTTTGGCATCTGTAGAAACTTAATTGAAGGAGGAGTTCGAAAAGAGTTCGACTCTTATAGAAATCTGACTGAAGGAGGAGTCCGGAAGGAGTTGGGCTCCTGTAGAAATTTGACTGAAGGAGGAGTTCGAAAGAAGTTCGGCTCTTGTAGAAATCCGACTGAAGGAGAGATCCAGAAGGAGTTTGACTCCTGTAGAAACTTGACTGAAGGAGGAGTTCGAAAGGAGTTTGGCTTATGCAGAAATCCGACTGAAGGAGAGATCCGAAAGGAGTTCAGCTCCTATAGAAACTTGACTGAAGAAGAGATCCGAAAGGAGTTCGGCTCCTATAGGAGTCCGACTGATGGAGAAGTTCGAAAGGAGTTCGACCACTGGTGGAGTTCGGCTTGGGCTCAGTCGCTGAGAAGTTCGGCCGACTGGAGGAGTTCGGCTAAGTTTGACCATTGGAAGAGTTCGACTGGGGTCCGATCGTTGGAAGAGAATTCTCGATCGAAGCTCTTCCATGATTGCCAGTTGCATTAGGCCAAGCATCAGACTGGACTTCGACGAGAGCGGGATTTATCCCCAACAAAACTCATCGCCTATTGGTATTAACAATATGGATATCACTATCGCTCCTGACAAATGTATTTGGGATCTCAACAATACTAGATAAATTTCATCCTACTGGAATAAAGTATGCGTAGTCCAGAACCTGCTATCCCAGCATTATCCAAAACCTATTGGCACGGCCCAGAACTTGATGGGGCGGCCCATAGTCATTGGCATGATCCAAAATTTACCAGCGGAGGTTCTCCTTAAATATTAGAAAATTTTAAAAAGTGAAGATGATAAGTATCACAAATTTGCTAATAAAAGTATCAATTTATTAATTAATTTATATTATTATTTTAAAAATAATAATAATATAAAAATAAAATAAATAATAAAATTAATAAAAAATAATAAAAATAAAAATAAATTAAAAAATAAAAAAATAATAAAAATAAAAAATAAAATATTATTATTAATAAAAAGAGCTCATTTTTTGAATCATAATGAAATAAATTAAGAGCAAAATGAATTTAAAATAAACCTTGTACAAATTTTCAAAGAAATAAAAGAAATAAAAATAAATAAAAAAAATAATTAAAATGGCTCAGCCATCGCATCAGTTGCTCAGCCAAACCACCGTAGAAAGCCAATCGGTGCATCCAAATGTGCCCAACCAAGCCATCTAGCCATAGTTAGCCGGCACGCCCAGCAAAGATGGCGGCCCACCAGCCCATAGCCCAACAGTCCATCAAATCATGCCCGTCGGTGCACAGTGAACCAGCGGCCAGTCCACGAAATTGGCCAAAGACCACCAGCTCAGCAGAAAGTGGCCAATCGTAGGCTGCCGCATGGCAGACCATGATCCTTAAAGGGTCTACAGGAAATTCATCATGGCGTATAAGAATAGTATTGTAATTTCATAGGCCAAGGTCGGCATTGATTGGTCAAGGTCTATGGCACACCCGGTCCACGCGGTCCACAACTATAGTAATGGCGCGATCAGATGGTTGTGCTCACTCTAGATTTTGATCAGATGGATGGGGCAGTTTTTGAATCTAATTTGATCTCTGATTTCACCCGGATCGCCATCGAATAGCAACACACGAATCTGGCGATGATCCAATGGCCCACTAAGCTCCCGATAGTGATTTAAACACCAGTGCTTGATCCAACGGCTAGATTTGCTCTATCAAGGCATGATCGGATGGTCCACACTTAATCCGACTTGATCTAGGATATTATCTATTGATTTTTGGTGTTTTTTGGATCATTTGATCAAAATTTGATGGCCAAAATCAAGAAAACTTAACAGAATTCGTCCAGATGCTATTTTTGTCTGAATTTCACTCTGATTTCTTCTTACTTTGATGATTAAAATAACCCTTAGTCCCACATTGCCTACAGAAAAATCCTCTAGCCTTCCAACACCTATTTAAAGGGCTCCAAGCCTCCAGAAATCAACAGATCTGATCCTGAAAAAGCCACGATAAAGGGTGGGAGTCAGGCTTTGGCTGAAGGTCGCCTCGAGGAAGATGGTGCCGAGAAAAAGAGCCAGACTTCTATGCCATCTCTATACTGCTGTTGATCTAAAGATTAAAAGTTTTTTTTTAATTTTTTAAATTATTATATTTGAATTCTAAATTTTAATTTTAATATAAAATTTAGTTTATTGCTCTTTTAAATTCTATTCTTTAATTTTTTGCTCTTTAAATTTTGCTTCTTTAATTTCATTTGCTCTTTAATTTAAGTGCAAGTAGATGCTAAGATCTAACTAGTAGATTTTAGTACCAAGTTTAACTTTTCTACAATATTTAAATTTTGCTTTTTATTTTTAATTTATTTTTTGACTTCAAAAATCTTTTCTCCTTTCAAAAAAAAATCAAAGATTTCAAAAATTAAATCATTATCTTCCTGTGGATTTGACCCGACTTGCTACTATCTACATGCTCTTAATTATTTTAAAAGTAGTCGAACTAAACTAGTAATTATGGTATTTTAACGATGGTATCGCGGTCTACTAAGTTTTTGGCATCCTTATCGGGGATGGCACGAGTATTAATTTTTTTTATTTCTTTGATTTTCTTATAAATTAATTATAAATAATTTTTTATCTTTTTTAGTTTTCTATAAATAGTGCTTGTTAACTTTTTCTTCTTTATTTTACAGAAAAAAGAGAAAAAATGAAAAAAGGAAAAGAACCAAATTAGGGCAAGGAGGGAAACTTCTAATTTTGCTTTGTGAGATCAATCCTAATCCTAGATTTTTTTATTATTTATTTTATTTTTAAATTAATCTAAAAATTATTTACTTAAACTTAATTAAAAGCTTCATATCAAGATTAGAAATTCTAACTACTTAGAGCATTCATCACATTAGATTTAGTTTTTTTTTTAATTTTTTTTGATGATTGCTGAAGACAAGGTAAGATTCTCAAGTTCAATTAGTTTCATGCATCTAGTTTAAGTTGTATAGAATCTCTTATTGAAAGTGATTATGCATATTCATCTTTTAAATCAACTTAAGGGCACAACCCATAAAACAACATAAGATGGGGATTTGATCACCCTTTCTTAGCCCACAAACAACTAACTAGCATTCTACATTAACCTAAGCCTTTAAATTAAAATCAATTAGACATCGATCCTAGAAACTCGAGCTCATTAGGATAAGAAATTCTAAAAGTTGGATCGGATTAAGGTTAGTCAATTTAACTGGTGCCTAAGGTAAGTGGTTTAGGGACGACTGGACTGAAGAAAAGTGGTTTATAATTGATTCCATTACCTTACCTGGTCAAGCACAATTGTTGTCTAAGATAAACAATGGGGGGACTCCCAAGAACTTTATACTTATCTAGCTAGTTAATTAACCGATCTTATACTTGGAGAGCTTGAAGGTGATCTTGGTAGTTAGGAGCTGTCTAAATCTAGAACAACCCTTAGGATTATTTACTTAACTTGATTGCTAACCAACATCAAACCTAACTAAACGTTAATTCCTCTCTCTTCTTAGCTCTAGGACTTCTTGGGACCTCTTTTTTAAAACTCTTCTTTCTTTCTTCTCTTTTTCTCCTCTTCTCTTTCAACAAAAAAAGATAAATAAAAAATAATAATTAAATAATAAAAATAATTAAAAATAGTAAAAATAAATAAAATAATAATAAAATAATAAAATCATTAAAAAATTATTAAATTTTTTTAAAAATAATAATAAAATAAAAAAATTTAAAAAATTCTAAAAAATCAAAAAAATATAATAATAATATAATAATTTTTTTAAAAATAAAATAATAAAAAATTTTAAAAAAATTTGAACCATACATTAGGATTGTACTAGTATATACACGATAGAAAATTGCTTTATCTGATCTAGTTGAATTCAATCATAAAAGTAAATGGCTGAACAATATTAAATCTAGATAATCAAATGGCTAAAAATTTTAGAGATCCACCTAGGCAGATGAAGGAATATTTTATTCCTTCCACCTATAACCCATCGACTTGCATCCAGTTACTTGATATCCATGCTATCCACTATAAGATCAAGCCGACTACAATCTAGATGCTTCCATCTTTCTATGGTAACACCAATGAAGACCCTTACAAGCATCTAGATGAATTTTTAGAAATTTACTCTATAGTAAAAATTCAAATTTTGATTGATGATCTCCTTAGACTAAATTTTTTTTTTATTAAAAGACAAAGTCAAGTACTGGCTTAGCATAATAGAAAGACCAATCCAAACTTGGACTAAATTATAAAATAAATTTTTTAAAAAATTTTATCCTATAGGCCGAAGCAACACCATGAGGCGAGTTATTATTGGATTGGCTCAACTTCCAGGGGAATAAATTCATAAATCATGGAAAAGACTTAAGAAACTTTTTAGAAAATGCCCATACCATGGTCTATCTAAGTGATAAATTGTCCAAATTTTTTATGAAGGTTTAGGAGAACAATACAGACAAATGGTAGATGTATCCTGTGGAGATGCATTTATGAGCAAAAATGAGGATGAAGCTTATACCTTATTTAAAATTCTAGGTAAAAATTCGATTAACCATGCTTCATTATCCTCTTATGAAAGATCAATTTCTCATCAAAAATGGGCAGGAATGTATGAAATCAAACATCCAAAACTAAGTTCTAAGGCCGACATGAATGTAGTAAATAAAGTCGACCTTCTTGCCCAAAAATTAGATCAATTTCTAAACCTAGGCTTCTACACAATACACACCATCTTTCAATTATCAAAAGATTTGTTCTATTTATGCTAGCCCAATCCATAGTATGAGTAAATATCCTACGGTTGCATAATTTTCATCCTTCATCTAAGAATAAGTTCAAGCTACTCAAGGTTACTCCAAACTAGTCAATGACCCATTTTCAAACATATATAATCGAGGCTAGAGAAACCATCCTAATTTTTCTTGAAAATCATAACAGACTCAAGCTCAAATCCAAACTCCACCAATACAAAATTATCAGAATAGATCGTAATACCAGAACTATGCCTATAACAGAGGTCAGTCTAGTTGGTCTTTCCAGCCACCATATTATAATCAGTCTTTATACCCACCTCCTCAATAGACTAATCTAGCCGATGATCGCTTTAACCAGTTACAACAATTAGTTTTATCTCAACAACAATCGATTTTAAATCAATAACAATCCATCGCTAGGCTAAAAGCGCAAATAGGATAATTAGTTGAGTCTAGTATGAGGAGAGAACTAGGTCAGTTACCAAGCTAACCGATTGTTAATCCTAAAATAATCCATCCAATGTCCATTAACCATCTGGATTTAGTCATCAACTCATCATTCCACCTAAGAATCCCCAATTAGAGAATGCCAAAGTAATTTCTGAACTTCAAAGTGGTAGATTCTTAAGGACCCATACTAGGATCAGATGGCAGAGGCTAGTACTGATGCTTGCCAAGAAAAAAATTTAGAAGAAGAGATTAGTACTAAAGCTAACCATATGAAAGAACCTGAGCCTAGAATGAGTACTGATAATGGTTCTAATGAGATCGATAAAGAAAAAAGGAGAATAGATGAGTTATCCGAGACATATAAATCCAAAACCCCATTCCCTCAAGCCTTAGAAGCAGACTCTTTCCATAAAAAGCAAGAAATACATAATGAGGAGTTAATGAAACTATTTAAACAAGTGCATATTAATTTATCCCTCCTCGATGCAATTCAGCATGTCCCAGCTTATGCTAAATTTCTCAAAGAATTTGGTACTCAAAAGTGTGAGCCACGAACTAAAAGAATTATATTGTCTGAGGATGTAAGTGTAGTCCTGTTAGATCCATTGCCTTAGAAAATGAAAGATTCTGGTGCTCCATTAATCGAGCATTATTAGACTTAGGAGCTAGTGTGAACCTACTTCCAATCTCGATTTATGAAAATTTGGGATAGAAGAATTTAAACCGATAATGGTTATTTTGCAACTAGTTGATAGATCTATAAAAATACCATGTGGTTTAATTGAGGATATTTTGATTAGAGTAGATAAATATTATTTTTCAGTAGACTTTCTCATACTTGATATGAAACCATCCCGAGAGCTGAACCAAAATTCTATAATTCTAAGTCGTCCATTCCTAGCTACTGCCAATGCCAATATCAATTGTAAGATAGCAGCCATGGACATTTCTTTTGGGGATCAAAAGGTAAGAATAAATATTTTTAATGCCTCTAAGCACACTTAAGAGGAGAAAGACTATTTTGTAATCGATCAAATAGATGAGATAGTTGAATCTGATTCCTCAGATTTATTCAAGAATGATCTTCTAAATATGCTTGTCAAAGAAATCCCAGACCAGGAGGTGAATGCCCTATTTGATTCACCTCACCCATTACATACATTACCTTGGTCAATTAAAATCGAGCTCTTACTTGAGAAAAAAATTAAACCATTACGACTTTCAATTTAGGCCCCACCACAACTTGAACTAAAATCTTTGCCTAAAATACTTAAGTATGTATTTCTAGGATTAGAGAAAATTCTGCCAGTGATCATTGCTTCTAACCTAACTCCTAAATAGGAAGATCAAGTAGTAGATGTTTTGAAAATATATAAGGAGGACATAGGTTGGACCGTCGTCGATTTAAAAGGCATTAGTCCATCAATATGTATGCACCACATTTATATTGAAGATAATGCCAAACCAACTCAAGAAATGCAGAGATGGCTCAATCCTAATATACAAGAAGTAGTTAAGAAAGAGGTAATTAAATGGTTAAATGCGGGTATTATTTATTCTATTTTTGACAGCCACTGGATGAGTCCTACACAAGTTGTTCCAAAGAAATCTGGATTCACAGTTGTCCGCATTGACCATGGGGATCTAATACCAACACGATTTTTCACTGGGTGGCATGTCTGTATAGACTATAGAAAACTCAATACAACCATCCAAAAAGATCACTTCTTATTATTCTTTATTGACCAAATCCTAGAGAGACTAGCTGGCCAACAATATTTTATATTTTCTAGATGGATACTCAGGATATAATCAAGTAGCAATCTATTCAGGAGATCAGAAAAAGACCACATTCACATGTCCCTAGGAACTTTCACTTTTCGTAGAATATCTTTTGGATTGTGTAATGCACTTGCGATCTTTGAAAGATGTATGATGTTAATATTTTCGGACATGATAGAAGATTTTTTGAAAATATTCATGGATGATTTTTCAATCTTTAGAGAATCTTTTGAGAGTTGCCTCAACGATTTGAAGAAAATTTTGCAATGATGAATTGAGGCAAATTTAGTTATAAGCTAGAAAAAGAGCCACTTCATGGTTCAAGAAGAGATTGTATTAGTGTAGGATTTGATGTGGAGCTCCCAAGCCTTGGAAGGCCATAAGAGGAGCCAGGGTGTTGGCTCTAGAATACTAGGATGAATGTGAGTCTTAGGGCTAGGATAGGAGTTATCCTAGATGAAGATGTTATGTAGTCTTATATGGACTCGAGGTTCAGGTGTGAGGATCTTGAGGGGCTTGGTAGATGCTCCAGAGACCTAGGATATAAGATAGAGCAAAGAACCAAAGTCAAGAAAAAGAATTAGACAAGACAAGGGACTAACACACAGGCAAGCTGGCTCGGATATGCAGTCAAGCCGGCTCGAGCTGCGATTGAGTCGGCTCGAGATGCAGTTGAGCCGACTGTCTCAGACAAATAGAAGACAAGATTCAGATGAAATGCAGTCGAGCAAACTTTACTCCTAATAAAGCCAACTCAACGGTGGTGAATAGAACTAGATGGATTTTCTGTTTGGATCTAGGATAGGCTTTTATCCTAGAGTCTTAAGGCCTGTACCAATAAGATCTTAAGGGGGCTAACTCATGTATAGATCAGGTTCAGATCCAGGAGGATGAGAGCATGTAAGACATATGTACATGAATTTGGTGAGTGCTTTTATGTATTGAGTTAGCCTAGGAGAGTTTTTTAGCTAGAATTTAGATTTATTAGGATTCATGTGGTATAGTAGAAATCCTAAGATATATAAATCTAGGTATTGTATCTTTATAATAGAGTAAAATATAATTAAGCTTTTCTCCCTAAAACACTCTACTCTTCTCTCTCTACTTCTATCTTTAAGCCCTAGGTGCTGGCCATCTACTTTGTTCTTCTTCTCTCCAATAATTGGTATAAGAGAGGTATCAAGATCCAACAAGTAGTATCAGAGCTTGGTTGAGCATGGAGAAGGAAGAAGATCAGATTTTAGTAGAGATCAATAGTGAGGTTCAGATCTAAAGACTTTCTTCAGGCTTCGCGAGGAAGAAAGAGATCACAGGGCTGCTATCCACTGTTCCTATTCAAGGTATTTTTTTCAACTCCATCTGTTTGTTGTTTTCGATTCATACGATCATGAAGAACAGCAGATTGAAAGTAGGATTTCAGAAGTTTGATGGAAAAAAAAGTTTCACGATGTGAAAGATTAGGATGGAGGATCTGCTAGTTCTGATGAGGCTGGATTTAGTCTTGGAAGATAGGCCGAAAGAGATCACAGATAAAGAGTGGGTTTCCTTGGAGAAAAGGGCATGTGCCATGATTATGGTTTGTCTGGTAAATGAGGTGCTGTATGGCATATTGGAGGAGAAGACACCCAAAGATTTATGGTCAAGCTTACGCCAGTTATACATGGAAAAGAACATGTGCAACAAGTTGATGCTAAAGAAGCAACTATACAATCTTTGGATGCAAGACGGCAAAGATGTTGTGGGGCATATTCAGTGGTTCGATCGAATGAGCATAGATTTGCTCAACATTGGAATGGATCTCAAAGAGAAGGACAAAAATTTATTGCTGTTATGTTCGCTATTCGAAAGCTTCAATCCGTTGGTGATGATATTGCTATATGGTAAGGAGACACTGGTGTACGAAGAAATTGTATCAGTGCTAAGGTCCAACGAGCAGCAGGAATGGATGACAAAGAGAAAGGTCTTACAGAAGGATCTCATGGTTTTAGAGAGGCCCAGGCAAGACAAAAAGAAGGATCAGTGAAGGAGCAGCAAGGGATCCAAGAGATGCTTCAAGTGTGGTGAAGCAAGATAATTTAAGTGAGAATGTCCGCTTTGAAAGAAGTGCAAGAGAGGAGAAAACTCAGATTCCATCGATTCAGTCACTGCAAGTGAAGAATCAAATGAGCTTTTGGTGGTCTTTGAGGAGCCCGCAAGGTGCAATGTATCTGAGAAAATTTTGAATAGGTCCGCGGAGTGTGGAGGATTCAAAGGGGCAGTGACGGTGTCTAAGGCGCAACGGCAGGCTCCGTAGTGCAGTGTTGAGTGGTTGTCCTTGGGGGACTCGATTATAGAGTCAGCTTCTGTGGCATCAAAGGGACTTCAATTTTAGATGGAGCACCAGATAAAGGTGGCTTCACAAATGGAGAGAGATGTGACATGAGTTCAGTGTGAAGGAGTGCAGGAGGACCAATATCTTAGCACCAACATCAGGGATGCATAGTTCTAGGAGGAGCAGCACGTGCGGAAGGATAGGTGAAGTTCTAAGAAGGCCGTGTCATGGTATGCAGCAGGCACTGGCATAAGATTGCTGCAAATTTTCTAGAAAAGTTTAGAATAGTTGATGTGGCTGCCAAGCAAAAGGATGCTTACAACTCTAAGGATGGTCCATAGAAGCAAGCTAAGATCTTTAGCGATAGAGGCAATCATCCTAAAGGTCTCAAAGAAAGCTCAGTAGTTGAAGAAGAATGGTGGTGGCAAGGTATGCACAAGTAGCTATCAGGGCATCCATCGATAGTGGATTCATGCAAGAAAATATTACCAGTTGTGCCAAGGCTTGGACGCACCAAGATGAAGATTGTAGGATTTGATATGGTGCTCTTAAGCCTTGGAAGTCCATAGGAGGAGCTAGGATGTTGGCTCTGGGAGATTAGGATGAATATGAGTCCTAGGACTAGGATAGGAGTTGTCCTAGGTAAAGATGGTGTGTAGCCCTGCATAGACTCGAGGTTCAGATGTGAGGATCTTGAGAAGCTTAGTAGGTGCTCCGAAGATCTAAGACATAAGATGGAGCAAAGGATCAAAGCCAAGAAAAAGAATCAGTCAAGGCAAGGGGCTGACACACAGGCGAACTGGCTCGAATACGCAGTCGAGCCAGCTCAAGCTGAGATCTAGCTAGGTCAGAGTGTAGTCGAGCCAGATGTCTTAGGTAGACAGAAGATAGAGTTTGAGCGAGATGTAGTCGAGCCAGCTCAGCTTCTGATAGAGCCAGCTCGATGGTGGCTAGCAGAATACGATGGATTTTCTATTTGAGTCTAGGATAGGCTTTTATCCTAGGGTCTTAAGGCTTGGACCAATAAGGTCTTAAGAGAGCTAATTCATGTATGAGTAGGGTTCAGATCTAGGGGGATGAGAGTATGTAAGACATATGTACATGAACTCGGTGAGTGCTTTCATGTATTGGGTTAGCCTAGGAGAGTTTTTCAGCTAGAATTTAGGTTTATTAGGATTCATGTGGTATAGCAGATACCCTAGGATATATAAATCCATGTATTGTATCTTTATAATAGAGTGGAATATAATTGAGCTTTTCTTCCTAAAACTCTCTACTTTTCTCTCTCTGGTTTCAACTTTAAGCTCTAGGTGCTAGCCATCTACTTTGTTCTTCTTTTTCCCAACAATTGGTACTAAAGAGGTACTAAGATCCAATAGTTAGGACATATAGTATCTAAGAGAGGGATAAAGATTGATAAAATAAAAGTTGACTTAATTTCTAAACTACCTCCACCCACTTCTATCAAATAAATTTGATCTTTTCTTGGCCATGTAAGATTCTATCATTGCTTCATCAAAGACTTTTCTAAGATATCTCGTCCATTGTGTAATCTACTGGCTAAAGATGTTCCTTTTAACTTTGATGAAGAATATCTTAAAACCTATGAATTCTTGAGAGAAGCTATGACCAAAGCCCCGATCATTCAACCTCCAAACTGATCACTACCTTTTGAAATCATATGTGATGCTTTAGACTTTGCCATAGGAGCTATCCTGGGCCAAAGGATAAATAAATATCCTATAGTGATCTATTATGCTAGTAAAACTCTAAATGAAGCATAAATAAATCATACTACAACTGAAAAAGAGTTACTAGTAGTAGTGTTTACCCTAGAAAAATTTAGATCATATTTGTTAAGATAAAAAATCATGGTATATTCAAATCATTCAACTTTGAGATACCTACTCTCAAAGAAAGATACTAAACCACGACTGATTAGATGGATCTTATTGCTACAAGAATTTGATATAAAAATTCAAGATAAGAAGGGAGAATGTTGTAGCAGACCATCTATCTAGGATCCTAGTTAAAGATACTAAACCTACATCAATCGGAGAATCTTTTTCAGATGAGCAATTATTGGCAATTTCACATGCAAAGGCCCCTTGGTTTGCAAATATTGTAAATTACCTAGTAGTAAAACAAATTCCTGATGGCTGGTCTAAGAATGAAAATGATTGATTCTTCGCTCAAATTAAATACTATTTTTGGGAAGATCCTTAACTTTTTAGAATTTATGCCAACCAAATCATTCGTAGATGTGTTCCTAAGTCTGAACAGTTGAGTATCTTACAATTCTATCATACCCTTGCTTGCGGAGGATATTTTTCTAGAAGAAAAACTATGGGCAAAGTATTACAAAGCAGATTTTACTGGCTTACATTATTTAAGGATGCCCATATTTTTAGTTAGGAATGTCTTAAGTGTCAAGCCTTATGAAACATTTCAAAGAAAGATATGATGCCTTTGAACCCCATCTTGGTAGTTGAAATTTTTGATGTCTAGAAAATTAATTTTATGGGACCTTTTCCACCTTCTAATGGTTTTAAATATATTTTGATGGCCATTGATTATGTTTCTAAATAGATTGAAGCAATGGCAACACGAACCAATGATCATAAAGTAGTGTTAAAATTTATTCAAAAGAATATCTTTTCTAGGTTCGGATTTTCACGTGCTATCATTAGTGATAGAGATATCCACTTACAAACTACCAGTTTCGAACGCTATTACGAAAATATGGGGGTGACACATAACATAGCTACACCATACCATCCACAAATAAGTGGTCAAGTAGAAGCATCAAATAGAGAGATTAAGAATATCTTACAAAAGACTGTTAGGCCAGATCGAAAAGATTGGTTAGATTGAATAGATGATGCACTATGGGCCTATAGGACTGCTTATAAAATTTCTATTAGAATGTCTTCCTATAGATTGATCTATAGCAAAGCATGTCACCTTTCGGTAGAATTTGAATATAAAGCATATTGGATAATAAAGTAATTAAATTTTAATCTAAATCAAGCTAGTTCTAATCGAATATTACAATTGAGTGAATTAGATGAATTAGGGTGAGAAGCTTATGAAAACTCATAAATCTACAAAGAGAAAATGAAAGCTTTTCATAATAAACACATTTCAAGAAAAATTTTTAAGCCAAATCAACAAGTCTGGTTATTTAACTCAAGACTCCAATTATTTTTTGAAAAGTTAAAATTTAGATGGGATGGATCTTATATAGTCAATCAAGTGTTCCCACATGGTGTAATTAAACTCTATGATCCTAGATCTAAGAATTTCTTTAAGGTAAATGGTTAAAGGCTTAAACCATATATTGAAGGGATATCATTAAATCGAACCATTGATCAAACAATATTAACAGACCTACAATGAATTGAGCTACATTGTATCTAACTGAAGACAATAAACTTAGTGCTTGTTGGGAGGCAACCCAACATTTCTTGCATCTAATTTATTTTCTTAGTTTATTTTCTTTTTAGGATAAGTGGCTATGTTGGAGGAGAATCAAAGCTTCATGACTCATGCTGGATAAATAATAAATTTTTTTATTGTACCCTTTCATTTTTTTTCTCTATTGAGGATAATGTCAATTAAGTTAGAGGATAGAAAAAATTAAAATTAATATATATATATAATAATAAAATAATATATATATAAAATCTTTAAAATTTTAAAAAAAATTAAAAAAACTTTGAAAAAAAATATTTGAATAAACCATGTTTCAGGCAAAACAATTTTGAGCAAAATAAACTAAGAAAAGTAATAAAGTTTGAAAGTATTTGCTACTGACTGTAGCGAGTTAAGAAGTAGATTAGTTTGTCAGACTTTTAGCAACCTACTTAGGTCATTTAAAGACTATCAGTACTTTACATTGCACGTGCACACTAAGGAGGTAAAGTAAGTATTGATTATAAGGCCAACTGAGTATTTAATTATCATTAAAAATTGATAATTATTATATATCTTAATTAAACTTGCATTTAAGAAAAGAGCTACCTGCCTAAAATAAAAAGTGCAAAATACAGAATATATGTGGATTGTCCTAAACTTAGTAACTGGATCTCTGCACCTAAATCAAGTATGGAGGTTCACGTCAAATGATAGAGAGAAGGCTAGGATGTTCAGCACATGTAAAAAAAAGAAAAAAGAAAAAAAAGGCAGTGTGGAAGCTACCTTAATTCATGCACTTATCTTGGAGGTGTATAAAAAATTAACCAAAATAGGTAATAATAGAAGATACATTTGTCCTTTAAATTAACATTCAAATACAAAGTTAGACTTCACAAACATAAGTGCTGTAGATCTTTAGATGAATTCTAAAGAAGTTTCTGATTAACCTAATCATGAAATTTGCTTCTAAAACTCAATACTTAGTTAGTAATACTGTCTCAACTTTTGAACTTTAATCCTAAAGCTATTTTTGTGAAAGAAAATCTTAGTGAAGTATGGTGATGAATCAAAGACTAGCATTATATTGCTAAGAGACTAGCAATGAGTAAGTTAGGAGATGTGATAAGTATCACAAATTTGCTAATAAAAGTATCAATTTATTAATTAATTTATATTAATATTTTAAAAATAATAAATAATAAATAATAAAATAATAATAATATAAAAATAAAATAAATAAAAATTAATAATAATAATACTAATAATAATAAATAAATAATAATAAAAATAAATTAAAAAATAAAATATTAAATATATATGTATATTAAAAAATAATTAAAAATAATAAAAATAAAAAATAAAATATTTTATCAATAAAAAGAGCTAATTTTTTTGGTCATAACCAAATAAATTTAGAGCAAAACAGATTTAAAATAAACCTTGTACAGATTTTCAAAGAAATAAAAGAAATAAAATAAATAAATTAATTAATTAAAATGGATCAGTCGTTGCAACTGGCTTAGCTGATGTGCTCAACTAAGCCATCACAAAAAGCTAGCCGGCACGTCCAAACATGCCCAGCCAAGCTATCTAGCGATTGTTAGCCGGTGCGCCCAGCTAGCCACCCAGCAAAGACGATGGCCCGCTAGCCCGCAGCCCAGCGCCCATCAAACCAGGCCTATCGGTGCACAACGAACTAGCGATCGATCCACGAAATCTGTCAAAGACCGCCAGCTCAGCAGAAAGCAGCCAATTGCAGGCCACCATGTGGCAGACCAAGATCTTTAAAGGGTCTACAGGAAATTCATCATGGTGTACAGGGGCAGTATTGTAATTTCATAGGCTAAGGTTGGCACTGATTGGTCAAGGTCTATGGCACATCCAGTCCATGCGGTCCATAGCTATAGTAATGGCATGATCGGATGGTTGCACTCGATCCCGATTTTGATAAGATGGATGGGATAGTTTTTGACTCCGATTCGATCTTTGATTTCACCTGGATCGCCATCGGACGATAGCGCGCAAATCTGGCAATGATCCAACGGCCTAGGAAGCTCCCAATAATGATTTAAACACTAATGCTTGATCCAACAGCTAGATTTGCTTCATCAAGATGCGATCAGATGGTTCACACTTAATTTGACTTGATTTGGGCTATTATATATCGATTTTTGATATTTTTAGACCGTTTGAGCAAAATATAATGGCCAGAATTAAGAAAACTTAACAGAATTCATCTAGATGCTATTTTAATCTAAATTTTACTTAGATTTCTTTCTATTTTGATGATTAAAATGATCCTTAGTCTCTCTCCACTTCTTTTTATTACTTGAGACTTTCGAATTCGAAGAAATTTCGATCCCTTGATTTTATCATAGGTAAATATATGGAATAGATAAAATCATGAGAAAAAAATTTAGAAAAAGTAGGAAAAACTAAAAATGTCCTTTTTCTTATTCCTCATGTCGAGGATTATGCTCTGGATCATTAGATAAAAATTTGAAGATGAAGATAGAAATAAATATCACTACTGTATAAATGAATAGTTTGAGAGTAAGCATTACACAATCCCCACATTGCCGGTAGAAAAATCCTCCAGCCTTCCAACACCTATTTTAAGGACCCTAGGCCTTCAGAAATTAATAAGTTTGATTTAAAAGAAGCCACAGTAAAGGGTGAGAGTCAGGCTTTGGCTGAAGGTTGCTTCAAAGTAGACGATGCCGAGAAGAAGAGCCAGACTTCTATGCCATCTCCACGCTACTGCTGATCTAAAGATTAAGATTTTTTTATTTTTATTTTTTTAATTTTTATATTTGAATTTTAAGTTTTAACTTTAATATAAAATTTAGTTTATTACTCTTTTAAATTTTCTTCTTTAATTTCCTGCTCTTTAAATTTTTCTTCTTTAATTTCATTTGCTCTTTAATTTAATTGCAAATAGACGCTAAGATCTAACTAGTAGATCTTAGTATCAATTTTAACTTTTCTACAATATTTAAATTTTATTTTTTATTTTTAATTTATTTTTTAACTTAAGAAATCTCTTCTCCTTTTATAAAAAAATCAAAGATTTCAAAAATTAAATTATTACCTTTTTATGGATTCAACCTGACTTGCTATTATCTACGTGCTCTTAATTATTTTAAAAGAAGTCAAACTAAATTGATAATTATGATATTTTAATGATGGTATTGCGATCTATCAGAAGATAATAAATGTAAAAAGGAGGCTTAAATTCATCATTTAATCATGCATTACAATGTTACTTTCGGTATATGCTACAACTAAAACAAATCAGTTGCAAATAGTTGCCCGCTAAATAGTCGCTAGCCATCCAAGATCGTCTTGCCATTCAGAATTATTAAAATATTTATAAAAAAAGAGAAAAATATGAAAGCTCATACCACTAAAATTATATTAAGAATTAACTATTTTCCATCAGAAATCATCACAGCCTCTTTATAAGAAAATGAACTAATTTTTTAAAATAGGATATTATAGAAAATAACAAAATAAAAAATGATGTAAGATAAAAAATGATATATATAATTTTTATTATTAAATTTAATAATTTAAAATATAATATTAAGTAGTAGAGATCAATATTATTAAAATATAATATAATAATTTAATAATCTAGCAGTAGAGATTATAATAATAAATAATTTATGATGGGTGGAGGCGAGCCATGGTAGGGTAGGCCCAAAGCCAGTAGTCGGATGGGTGCAGAGCCAAAGGGGGCCAACGACGGGATAGGCCGGCAGTAGGATGGGGCCAAAGTTGACGGTACGGTGGGGAGCAGGGCCAAAGGGGGCCAGCAGTGGGGAGGGCCGACCGTGGGGTGTAGCCAAAGGTGCAGCAAGGTGGGGTGCAGGCCAAAGGGGGCAGCGAGGTGGGGTATAGGCCAAAGAGGGTGGCAGGGTGGGGCGCAGGGCCGGGGCTGAGGGAGGCAAGGTCAAAGGGGGTCAGCGGCGAGGTGGGGCATAGAGTCGGGGCCGAGGGAGGTAGGGCCAAAAGGGGCCACCAGTGGGATAGGGCATAGGGCCGGGGCCGAAAGAGGCAGGGCCAAATAGGGTCCGCAGTGAGTAGGGGGTAAGGCAAAAAGGGGTTGATGGCAGGGCACAAGGCGGGTCGGTAGCGGGGCGGATAGGGCTCGGGTAGAGAGAGGAGAGAGAGCTGATGAGAGGGAACTGACAATGTTATTGGCGCACTATGAAAATTTAGCATAACCTATGACAGCAGTTTTGAGCCACAGTTCTATTACAGTGGTTATTTATAATCGCTGTCATTTATGCTATAGCAGTAATTATCAACTATTGCAATAGATCCTATAGCAACAGTTTTTTCCAACTACTACTGTAGATGCATAACATAATTTTTTTTCATATTTTTTTGAATATGATATAATTTAAAAATTTAAAATCCATCTTCATCATTCATTATCTAAATAATTATCGTTAGAGTGTCATCACAAAAGATCATCTTGATCCGATAGCCCTAGCTATGTCGATAGATAAAATTTGATTTCGATGGTCATAAACGACTACATGATGATCTAATTGATAAAGACCATAAATTGATTTGAAAACTTGCAACAATGATCTTAATGACATTTATAGCATACTATAAAAATTTTACTTTAATCAGATATTTTTATCATAATCAATCAAGCACGGAATAATTTTGACCATTAAATGAAAAATAAGTACTTAAAAGGCCAAACGGGGTCTGATTAATAGACAATTTTTAAGATTATTGATATTTGCTACTATTTTAATTATTTGCATAGTAGAGATCATAAAATTCAAATCGTATCTATATGAACTATCCACGTTAAATATATCTTACAAAAGCACAAGCATAATTACTAAAGACATCTAAGAATGAGTATCAGGAGACATATAGTTTTGGATCATTCATATACACATGATTTGAATTTTACGATCACCACTATACAAACAATCAAAGTAGTACCTAATAAGTACCATAAAAATTCTATTAAAAATATTAATTTATTAATTAATATATCTTTATTTTTAAAAATTATTTATTTTTTATTTTTTTAGAAAATATATTTTTAATAGAAAAAGCTTATTTTTTTATCATAACAAAATAAGTTTGAAGCAAAATGGAGTTAAAATGGATCAGATATGAATTTTTAAAGAAAAAATTTTAAAAAAACAAAACGGCTCACCTAGCCAAGCTGGCACACCTAGCCAAGCCAACGAAACCTACTTAGTTGGCATGTCCTAGCTTAGCTGGTGCACCGTCCAAGCTGGCTAAGCCACAGAAGCTGATTTGTCGATCCACAAAATTAGGCATGGACCGTCAGCTCAGTAAAAGGTACCCAATCAGAGGATGCCACGCGGTGGAACAACACAGTTAAAGGGTTTATAGAAAATTCATCACGGCATATAGGGGCAGTTTCATAATTTCATAGGCCAAGGCATGCATTGATTGGTTGTGGTCTACAATACACTTGATCTAGGTGGTCCATGGGAACAATAATTATGCCATTGTGCGGTCCAAGTTGATTGCAGTCCAGATCTGACGGTCGAGGTTTTTTCCTATTTTGATTCAAATTCTCCATCAGCTCCCTACACAATCGAATGGCTGTGCACATTCTAAGCAATGATTAGATGATGGAGAAAGCTCTCGATGGTGATTAAAGCTCTTAGTGCACGATCCAATGGCTCCAGATGCTCCAAAGCCTCGATTAGATGGCCCACATTCAATCCGATTGGGAAAAGGATTATAGTATGATTTTTTATGCGATCCGATAGCCCAGCACTGCCCGATTGCTCAATCCAATGGCCAGAATTAATTCTGACTTAATCTGGACTTTTAAAACTTGATTTTTTGCATTTTTGAGACTGTTTGATGCAGATCTGATGGTCAGAATTTATGGAACTGTACATAATTCGTCCAGGGGCTATTTTAATCCAATTTTTTATGGGATTTCTTTATATTTTCTAATTAAAATACTCTCTTAGTCCCACATTGCTCAGAAGAAAATACTCGAGCCCTCTAACACCTATAAAAAAGACTCCAGGCCATCAAATTAAGTTGTCTTCGATCAAAAGAAAGCTACGGTCCAGGATGGGAGCCATGTTTGGGTTAGAGGCTACTTCAAGAAAACGGGTGCTGCGAAGAAGAGCTGTCTCCTATGCCATCTTCATGCCGATGTCGATCCGAGATCAAGATCACATCTTTTCAAGTTTTCTTTCTTTTTCGCTCTTTTTAAATTTCATGTATTTAAAATTTAAATTAAATTTTGATTAATATAAATTTTATTTTCTACTCTTTAAATTTTGGTCTTTTATTTTTATTATTTAATTTTTCTGCTCTTTGAATTCCTGTTCTTTAATTTTATTGTACTTTACTTTTACTGCAAATAGATGCGAAGATCTAACTAGTAGATCTTAGTACCAAGTTTGTTTTTCTTAATTTTTGTTTTTATTTTATTTTCTAACTTCAACTTTATTTTCAAAACTCTTTTTTTTATAAAAATTAAAGATTTTAAAACTAAAACACTATCTTCTTTATGGATTCGACCAGACTCACTACTTTCTATCTATTTTTAATTATTTTAAGAAGTCAAAATTAAACGGATAAACATAGTATCTTAATGACAACATCGTACTCTTATCAAATTTTTGACGTGGTTGTCGGAAATGGCATGAGTATTAATTTTTTTGATTTTTTTGATTTTCTTATAAATTAAAAATAATTTTGGCAAATGCACCAAGTTTTTTGTGTCATTGCCGAGGAAGGCACAAGCGTTAAATTTTTTTGATTTCTTTAATTTTTTTATAAATTAATTATAAATAAATTTTTAATTTTTTTAAATTTTTCTATAAATATAGCTTACTAACCTTTTTTATTTCTTTTGTAGAAAAAAAGAGGAAAAGAACCAAATTAGGGCAAGGAAGATAGCTTTCAATTTTGCTTGGTGAGATCAACTCTAATCCTAAATCTCTTTTTTTTATTATTTATTTTATTTTTAAATTAATTTAAAAATATCCACTTAAACCTAATTAAAAGCTTCATGTCAAGATTAAAAATCCTAACTACTTAGAGCATTCATCATATTAGTTTTAGTTTTATTTTTTATTTTTTTTATGATCGCTGTAGATAAGGTAAGTATCTTCAGTTTAATTAAGTTTCATGCATCTAATTTAGTTGCATAGAATCTCTTACCAGAAAGTGATTGTGCATACTTATCTCTAAATCAATTTAAAGATAACATCCATTAAATAAGATAAGATGGAGATTTGATCATCCTTCCTTAGCTCATAAATAACCAACCAGCATCTTTCGTTGATCTAAGCCTTTAAATTAAAATCAATTAGACATCGATCCTAGAAACTCAAGCTCATTAGGATAAAAAATCCTAAAAGTTGGATTGGATTAGGTTTAGTTAGTTTGACCGGTATCTAAGGCAAGTGGTATAGGAATGATTGGGCCTAAAGGAAGGTGATTTATAATTGATTTCGTTAATTAGCTTATCTCACCAAGCACAATTAGTATCTAAGACAAGCAACGGGAGGACTTCCACTAATCTTACACTTACCTGGTCAGTCGAGTGGCTGATCTTATACTTTGAGGGCTTGAAGATGATCCTAATTGTTAGGAGCTGTCTAGATTTAGGACAATCCTTAGATAGGATTGTTTGCCTAACTTGATTACTAACCAACATTAAACTTAATTAAAACTAATTTTTCTTTCTCTTCTTAGCTCTAGGACATTTTAGGACCTCCTTTTTAGAACTCTTCTTTCTTTCTTCTCTTTTTTTCCTTCAAAAATAAAATAAAATAAAATAATAATAAAATAAAATAAAATAAAATAAAAATAATAATAAAATAGATAAAAAAAATAAAAAATAAAAAAATAAAAAAATTAAAATAATAATAAAATAATAATAATAAAATTCTAAAAAAATTTGGACCACATGATAAGGTTGCACTAGTACATGCATGATAGGAGATCATTTTTTCTGATCTAATTAAATCCAATCATAAAATTAAATGACTGAATTATATTAAACCTAATAATCAAATGGCTAAAAATTCTAGAGAACCATCTAGGCAGATGAAGGAATACTTTATTTCTTTCACCTATAACCCATCGACTTGTATCCTGTTATCTGATATTCATGCTATCCACTATGAGATCAAGCTAACTACAATCTAGATACTTCCATCTTTCTATGAAAACATCAATGAAGATCCTTACAAGAATCTGAATGAATTTTTAGAAATCTGCTCTACGATGAAATCCAAAATTTAATTAATGATGCCCTTATATTAATTTTATTCTCTTTTTTGTTAAAAGATAAAACCAAGTATTGGCTTGGCATAATAGGAAGACCAATCCAAACTTGGGCTGAACTGCAAAATAAATTTCTTAAAAAATTTTATCCTATAAGCCGAACCAATACCATGAGATGAGCTATCACTGGATTTGCTCAGTCTCCAGGAGAACAAATTCATGAGTCATGAAAAAGACTTAAAGAACTTATTAGAAAATACCTACACCATGGTCTGTTTAAGTAGCAAATCGTTCAAACTTTCTACGAAGGTTTAGGAGATCAGTATAGATAAATGGTAGGTGCATCTTGTAGAGATACATTCATGAATAAAAGTGAGGACGAAGACTATGCTTTATTTAAAATCCTGAGTGAAAACTCAATTAATCATGCTTCATTATCTTTTTACCAAAATTGGGCAGGGATCCATGAATGTAAACATCTAGAATCTAGTTCTAAGGCTGATTCAAATTTGATAAATAAAGTAAACTTTCTTGCCGAAAAATTAGATCAACTCCTAATTCTAGGTTAGCAATCTCCTGCACAATATACGCCACCTTCTAATTATCAAGAGATTTATTCTATTTGTGCTAGTCCAATCCATCATGTGAGTGAATATTTCATAGCTACACAGTTTTCACCCTTTATCTAAGAACATGTCCAAGCTACTCAAGGTTACTCCAAGCTGGTTAATGATCATTTTTCAAATTTATATAACCCAAATTATAGAAAGCATCATAATTTTTCTTGGATACGCCAACAGACTTAGGCTCAGATCCAATATCAGAATTATGCCTATAATAGAGATCAACCTAGTCTGTTTATCTAGCCATCATATTATAATCAACCATCATACCTACCTCCTCAATGGACCAATCTAGCTGATGATAGATTTAATTAACTACAATAATTAATTCTAAATCAACAACAATCGATCTTGACTCAACAACAATCTATCGCCAAGCTAAAAGCTCAAATAGGATAATTAGCTGAGTTAAAATAAGGAAAAAATTAGGTCAATTATTGAGCCAACCGATTCTTATAAATAACCTATTTATTGTCCACCAACCATCTGAATCAAATTATCAATCTAATGTCCTACTTAAGAATTTCCAATTAAAGAATGCCAAAGTAATTTCTGAACTTAAAAGTTATAGGATTCTTATGGACTCATACAAAAATCAGATAAGAGAGGCTAGTACTGATGCTAGCCAAAATAAAAATTTAGAGAAAGAGGTTAGTATTGAGACTAACCATATAGAAGAACTTAAGTCCAAAATCGATACTGATGTTGATTCCAATTTAAATAAATCAAACAAAAGTAAGAAGAGAATAGATAATTTACCTGACACCTATGAACCTAAAGTCCTATTTCCTTCAACTCCAGAAGCCGATTCTTCTTACAAAAACCAAGAGGTATGTAATGAAGAGCCAATAAAGTTGTTTAAGCAAGATCATATTAATTTACATCCACAACTAAAGCCGTCTTTAGATATCCTTTCAGTACCCATGGAATCAAACTTATCTTCTAATCTAAAAACTCAATACATGAGAATTTTAGAAGAATAAATAGAAAAAATTCTTGAGAAACAAAGGTCTGAGAATGAGGTCATGAATTATATTTTCATAATTAACAGTGAATATATCAATAATGGGATAACAAACTATCTTTCTGAGATTGACAATCCAAAATCATTGAAATTTATCAATCCAATATTTGACACAGGATAAATAAATTATTTTATATCTAACTAAAGATAGTAAACTTAATGCTTGTTGAGAGGCAATCCAATACTTAATTTTTTTCATCTAATTTATTTTTTTAGTTGATTATCTTTCTCATTTTTTTGAATAAGTTGGAGGGAGATCCTAAAATTTTTAAGAACCATGCTGGACCATGAAAATACATTGAGTCAGGTGTATTCTTTCCTATTCTTTATTACATCCTTTATTTTTTCTTCTCCATTGAGGATAAAGTCAATTAAGTTAGAGGAGAGAATAATAAAATTTTAAAATTTTAAATCCTTGAAGAAGTTAGTATTTAGCATTTAGACATCCAATTATGCTTAAAAATCGAGTTGAACTAAGTATTTTTTTAAAAAAATTGATGCACAGATTAGAAAATTTATGAGATATTGAGAAATCAAGTATTAAGAAAATTCAATAAAGAGTTAAGTCTAAAATATAAATAATTTTTTTGAGTAATTCTAATTTTTTCTACCAGCATCAAAAGAAAAATCTATTTTTTATGAGCTTGTGTAGGATAACTATACATTTCTTCATATTTAAAAAAATTTAAAAAATAAAATAGTTTTTAAATACTTTTCACTGAATAATCGGACCTCTTTGCCTAAGCAAGCATTGAGTTTCACGTCAAATGATGGAAAGGATGAAGAAGCTCATTGTAAAGCTAGTCTTAACTTGTAGCCTATTTGATTCGAGCTAGTAAGCCCGAGGATATTTTATACCTAGTGTCCTAAAGTCAACTGGTTTAGGAGTCATTGACCCAAGACTCGCTACATGGATCAAATAGAAAGCTTAAAGGATTAAGGCACTCAATAGTAGTACAATATATAAAAAAATATATTAATTTTTTATCGAGTAATCAGATTCCATTGCCTAAGTAAGCAATGATATTTGCATCAAAAAGTAGACAATATGAATAAAAAATTCAATAAATGAAGGATGGAAGTAGCAATATACTTGTCCATATAAAAGTTTAGATGATTCAAAGATAAAGATAGAGATAATTTAGAAAAAAATTAAAATATTTAAATATTTTTTACTTAATTTTTTTATTAGTAAGTACTAATACTCCAATGACATAGCTCACTTAAGCTCTACTGAACATCAATAGCCATTTTGAAATTACTTAGGTAAAATTCAAAATTCTAAAAGTTAAAAGATATCTAAAACTAAATTCTTTCTTTACTCGAAGACGAGCAAAGCTTAAGTTGAAAGGTATGATAGATATCATAAAAACATCATTAAAAATATTAATTTATTAATTAATACATTTTTATTTTAAAAATTAATTATTTTTATTTATTTTTTTTAGAAAGTATATTCATCAATGAAAAGAGCTTATTTTTTTAATTGTAATAAAGTAAGTTTAAAATAAAATGGAGTTAAAACGAACCAGATATGAATTTTTAAAGAAAAAATAATAAAAAGGCTCATCCAGCCAAGCCATCAAACCCAGCTCAGTCGGTACATCCAAACTCAACCACAAAAGTATACCCATTAATCCACGAAATTAGGCATGGACCACTAGCTCAACAAAAGGCGTCTAATTAGAGGATGCCACATGGTGGACCAAGTTCGTTAAAGGATTTATAGAAAATTCATCATGGCGTACAGGGGCAGTTTCATAATTTCATAAGCCAAGGCACGCACTGATTGATTGTGATCTATGGTACACTCCATCCAGGCGGTCCATGGGAATAATAATTGTAACATCGTGTGGTCCAAGTTAATTGCGGTCTAGATCCAATGGTCGAGATTTTTTTCTATTCTGATTTGAATTCTCCATCAGCTCCCTACACGATCGGACGACTGTGCACATTCCAGGCAATGATCAGATGGTGGAGAAAGCTCCCAGTGGTGATTAAAGCTCTCAGTGCACGATCCAATAGCTCTAGATGCTCTAAAGCCTCGATTGAATGGCCCACATTCAATCTGACTGGGAAAAGATTATAGTATGGTTTTTTATGTGATCTGACGGCCAAGAACCACCCGATTGCTTGATCTAATGGCTAGAATTAATTCTGACTTGATCTAGGCTTTTAAAAGTCGATTTTTAGTGATTTTGGGATCATTTGATGCAAATCTGATGGTCAGAATTTATGAAACTGCACAAAATTCATCCAGGAGATATTTTAATCCAATTTTTCATGGGATTTATTTATATTTTTTGATTAAAATACTTTCTCAATCCCACATTGCTTAGAAGAAAATACTCCAGTCCTCCAATACCTATAAAAAAGACTCTAGGCCATCAAATTAAGTTGTATTTGATCAAGAAAAAGCTACGATCCAGTGTGGAAGCCATGCTTGGGTTAGAGGCTGCTTTAAGACAATGGGTGCTACGAAGAAGAGCCATCTTCTATGCCATCTTCATGCCCATGCCGATCCAAGATCGAGATCACATCTATTCTAGTTTTTTTTCTACTCTTTTTAAATTTCATGTATTTAAACTTTAAATTAAATTTTAATCAATGTAAATTTTATTTTTTACTTTTTAAATTCAAGTCTTTTATTTCTATTATTTAATTTTTTTGCTCTTTAAATTTCTATACTTTAATTTTATTGTACTTTATTTTTATTGTAAGTAGATGCTAAGATCTAACTAGTAGATCTTAGTACCAAGTTTATTTTCTGCATTATTTAATTTTTATTTTTATTTTATTTTTTGACTTTAATTTTATTTTTAAAATTTTTTTTTCTTTTACAAAGTCAAAAATTTTAAAACTAAAATACTACCTTCTCTATGGATTCGACCTGACTCACTACTTTCTATCTAGTTTTAATTATTTTAAGAAGTTAAAATTAAACTGATAAATACGATATCTTAATGATAACATCATGCTCTTATCAATACCAAAGATCATTTATCTTAAAAATTGTTTATTAATCGAATGCCATTTGGCCTTTTAAGTACTCATTTTTTATTTAATGATCAAAATCATTCCATGCTAGATTGATCATGATAATGATGTGTAATTAAAGTAAAATTTTGATAGTATACTACAAACATCACCGAGATCATCATTGTAAAATTTTGCATCAATCAATGATCTTTATCTATTAGATCATCACGCAATTATTCATGGCTATCGAAATTAAATTTTATTGATCGACATAGCTAGGGCTATCAGATCGAGATGATCTTTTATAATGATACTCAAACGATAATTATTTAGATATAATAAATGATAAAGATAGACTTTAAGTTTTAAAATTATATTATATTTAGAGAAAATATGAAAAAAATTATATTAGGCATCTATAATAGTGGTTATATTTAATCATTGCTATAGGTTGACCTATAGCATCAGTTATCTAAAACTACTATTATAAATAAAATCTATGATAGTGGTTGTAAAAATTTACTACTATAGGTATAATCTATGGCAGCGATTATATATAACCATTTTTACAGATCAAAGATATGGTAGTGGTTAATTAACCACTAATATAAATCAAACCTTTAGCAACGGTTATATCTAATCACTACCATAGATTAGATATATGGTAGCAGTTTTCTATAAATGCTGCCGTAGATAAAATCTATGATAGCAATTTTTGGTAACCGATATTATATGTCAACCTATGGCAGCGGTTAAGTATAACCACTGCTATAGGTCAACCTATGGTAGCAGTTAATGAAAACCACTATTTTAGATCCTATGATAGTAGTTTTCGAATAGCTATAATAGTAAGCATTATCGTAGTCTTGTTCTATAGTAGTGGTGTTTCTTATTGAGAGAGAGAAACTGATGTAGGAGTATTGAGAGTATGATCTTCTCTTATAAATTTTCTTTATTCTTATAGTGAAGCTTATATGCCCCATGGAGGTAAGTCTTGGCTTAATCCATATATTTGATTGGGTTTCTTATTTTATTTCTTCCTTCTTTCTGTGGTATCAACATCATCATCAGTATTTCGATTCTAAAATTGGGAATCAATCCTCTAAACTTGGAAGATCCATATTCCGCACGAGAGATCTTTCTAAGAGGAGGTGCTAGAGCAAGTGATACTATGACAACAATGATATCAGAGTAGCTCTAGTCACAACATCTTTGTTAGCAGAGTTAAGAGCCGCTGCAACTCCAAGGGACTCCTCTGCTGGCATTGATTCCTCCATCGGACCGACCAACTAAAGGTCTGAATGCTGCTCCATCTGATGAGGACAATGTCTAGTGATTAGCATCAATAAGGTTGACTCCACCACCATCTTCGATCTTAGGATCTTCCTGAGCTTTGTCTCCTCCTGAGCTTCATCGCCAGACATGGATTGAAGGAGGCTTTCTGATTCCAAAGCCATAAGGGACAAGTCGAGGGAAAGCCTCCATACGATCCAACTCTCCAATTAACCCTAATCCAATACATTTGAAGGGTTTCATTGCCCTGGGGATGTGTGTCTCCAAAGATTCATCAGTGTTAGATGATCGTCGACTGGTGCAAGAGCTGATAAAGATGATCATGCTCCTAACTGACTGGGAGAAAAGAAAGTCATGCTCGCTACAGAAAATCATCAGTAGGTGCTATTCTCATCTTGGTAAGTCTAAAATTTTTTTTCTTTGTTGCTATTTTAAATTTTGAGTTCTTTACTTAGACAATTTTTGGTGTTTTGCAACTGAGTCATGATACCACTATCCTCTATAAGGGACTGACTAGCTTTGGCTGACTTAATTAGTCCTTAGAGGAAAAAGTTCAATCTGCTGAAGCTTAGGCGAAAGTTGCAGAGAAAGTAATCACATTGCTGAAGAGCATGAACGAAAATATTAGGATGAGATTGCTCAGTTGACTATTGACTTGGCTTCTTCTTGGGAGAAGGTCGTCTCACTGGAGGCAACACTGAAGAGGGAGGAAGAAGCCGGCAAGACAATTACTGAGCTCGAAAAGAAAGTCAATCTGGCCAAAATCACCCTCATGGAGGTCAGACGAAGCAAAATGATGCCAAGAGGGTTGCTCAGAAAGCTGAGAATCAGATCCAAGAATCTATATCTCAGGCATTGGCCAAGTATTAGGCATCGTAGGATTTTGAAGATGATGTCACTGAGGGGTCGACCATAGCTTACAAGGTTGGCTTTGATGATTGCAAGGATGCCATTGCTCGTCTCTACCCCGAGCTGGATTTAATCAAGGTGTAGTCCGAAGGAGCTAAGGAAGAGGAGGCAGTCCCTAAAGCTGTTGTCGCTGAAGAAGAAGCTGCACCCACTTTCAACGTAGTTCCTTAGAATTTTTGTTTTCTTTTCAAATTTTGTAATCAAACTCTGACCGACACTATAGAAACCGACTTTTGCCTTTTCAATGAAATGAGACTTCTCCAGCTCTTTTCTTTCATTATGTTTATTGTTTGTGAAATCATTAAAGTATAATTGTCAATAACAATAGTGCAGCATCATTATTGAAATATTCTCTAAGTGGGCTTGTCGGTTTTTGTCCAAGACTCGCTTTCCTCATTGTAATTTGGCTAAGTAGAATCGTCAGCAAAATAAAGTCAACGAATGAAGATAATTCAAAATATATCCAACTTATAATAAGCTGAGAAAGTCATCGAATGAAGATAATTCAAATATATCCAACTTATAATAAGTCAGAAGGTTGCTAAATGAGTTAGACTTTGTCCGACTTTGATTCATTGATAGTCATTATACTATGGACTGTTTCGAGCCTTATTGTCGATCGGGTATAAGCCGATTGACATATAGTTGGTTATCAGCCGATAATATTTTTATATGATCGAGTATCAATCAATCATTTAATTTGGTCTATCATCAAATAGTTGGTTTGTTTTAATCGATAATTAGCATTCACATAATGAAGTAAAAGTTGAAATATTTTACTTAATGAAATTTATTACAAGGCCTTATTGATAGTACATGCATAGATTTTTGGTATTTCAAGTTTTAGGAATCTTGGTACCCTCTAAGTTGATGATTCAGTAAGCTCCTAGTCGTAGAACTTCTAAGACTTGATATGGACCTTTCTAATTTAGTGATAATTTATCTTGTTCGCTTAGTTTGGAGACTTCAGCCTTTTTGAAAACAAGATCTCCTATTTAGAATAATTTGGGTCTTACCCAAGAATTATAGCATCGAACTACTTGCTGTCGATACGAGGCCATTCTGACTTGAGCTTGCCATCATATTTCTCTAAGTCCAAATCAGCTCATCATCAATTTGAGTTACTCAATTCTTCATATTGTTCAACTCTTATCGACGGTATTCTGATTTCCAATGGAATTATAGCTTCCATTTCAAATGTCAAGTTGAAATAAGTTTCTCCAGTCGGGACTTCGATAAGACCACAAGACACTGTAGAGTTCATCGGCCCATCGACCTTTGACTGGTCTCAATCTTGTCTTTAGGCCTTAAAGTATTGTTCTATTGGTTACCTTAGCTTCTTCATTTGATTGTGGATGTCCCACCGGAATAAACTTATGGATAATATAAAGACATTCATAAAATTCTTTGAATATGGCGTTGTCAAATTATCGATCATTATCTAAGATAATTTCTCGGGGAAGACTGAATCAATAGATAACCGATTTTCATGGAAAATTGGTTGTCTTTTTCTCGGTTATTTGTACCACTAGTTTTGCTTCCATTCATTTTGTAAAATAGTTGATTATGACTATAATGAATCATCATTGTCCACTCATAGAAGAAAATGGATCGAGAATGTTGACTCCCCATTAGGCAAAAGGCCAAGGTGCCGATGCAGAAGTTTGGTGACTTGCTGGTAATTTTTGTATGTTCGTGAATCATTGACATTTATCACATTTGTTCACCAATTTGGCAGCTTCTTTTTGCATAGTCAGTTAGCAATAACCTTGTCATAATGTTTTATACAAAATAATTTGCCCTCCAGATGATTACCATATATTCTCTTATGGACTTTCCAAAGTGCATAGTCGACTTTAGTAGGCCGAAGGCACTTGACTAGAGGAAGGAAAAAGGATCTTTGATAAAGTTATCCTTCTATGAGAACATATTGAGAGACTAATTTTTTTTATTTATAGGGCTTTTACATGATTGGTTGGTAGAGTTCCATTAGTCAAATATGCGATGAATAGATCGATCCAACATGGTTCATACCAGACTTGGACTTATTGAACTTCTTTTATCATCATGTCGATGCTCGGTAAGTCAAGTTGCTCGATGAAGATTCTTTCCAACTCATTACATCTAGAGGTAGCAAGTCGGGATAAGGCATTAGTGCGAGCATTTTTCAATTGCAAAATATGGAAGAGATCAAAATAATCAAAGTCAGATTGTAAAGCTTGGAGTTTTTGAAGATACCTTGCAAGAGTTGGATCCCGAGCCTCATATTCTTCCTGGACTTGGCCAGTTACTAGTTGTGAATCAGTAAAAACTTTAAGTCTCTTTACCCCGAGTTCTTTGGTCATTTTTACTTCAACAATCAAAGCTTCATATTCGACTTGATTGGTGGATGCTTTGAAGGAAAAGTGAAAAGCATACTCGATTATGACTCCTTTTGAGTTTGTCAGGATAAATCTAGCTCTACAGCCTTGTGAATTAGAAACTCCATCTATATGTAGAATCCACACCAACTTGGCAAGAGGCTATTCAAGTTGTTGTTGGGTTAATCGATCTTCTGAAATTCTGCATTCAACAACAAAGTTGGCCAATATATGAGCTTTTATAACCATTCGAGGAGTATAAGAAATATTGAACTCACTAAGTATAATGGCCCATTTGGCTAATCTTTTGGAAGTATCGGGTCATTATAGTAGAATCTTCAATGGTTGGTCGATCAAGACTTTTATTGAATGAGCCTAAAGATAGGGTGGAGTTGTCAAGCAATAATAATCGATGCATAGATCATCTTCTCCAACTTTGAATATCTTACTTTGGCATCATCGAGTACTTTTCTTAAATAATAAATGGGATTTTATACTCTATCTTCTTGGACTAGAACTGAGCTTATGACTTCCATCAAAGTTGCTAGATATAAATATAAAATATCATCAATATTCCACTTTGACAATAGAGGAGGAGAGCCTAAGTACATTTTTAAATCTTCAAAAGATGGTCAGCACTCATTCGATCAAGTAAAATCCTTCATGTGCCTCAGGGTCTTGAAGAATGGAAGACACCATTCTATCAACTTAAAAATAAATCAGCTAAAAGATGCGATTCATCCCATCAGCTTTTGAATATCATATTTTAAACTCGGCAGCTTCATGTCAAGAATTGCTTTAATCTTTTCCATATTGATCTTTATCCCTCGCTTTGTCACCATAAAGTTGAGAAACTTACTAGAGGTTACTCTGAAAGCACTCTTTGTTGGATTAAGTTTCATTTGATGCCATCTTAGTGCATTGAATGCCCAGCGATATGTTGGGGCTTCATCGCTTTTTACTAACATGTTGTCGACATAAACTTATGTATTATGACCAATTTGATCTTTGAAGATTTTATTGACCAAACGTTGATAAGCTGCTCCAGTGTTCTTCAGACTGAATGGCGTGACTATGTAGCAATATAAACCTTTTTTGGTGATAAAGGTTGTTTTGTATTTATCTTTGGAAGCCATCCGAATTTGATTATAATCTAGAAAAGCATCCATTAAGCTTAAGAGTTGATGGCCGGATGTAGCATTGATAAGTTGGTCAATTCTCCACAATGGAAAGCTATTGTTCAGACAAACTTTATTCAAGTCGGTATAGTCGATACATATTCTCCACTTGCTATTGAATTTTTTTATCATTACCATATTTGCCAGCCAGTCTAGATAATGCATTTTTTGGAAGAAGTCTGCGACTAATAATTTGTTAACTTCTTCATCAATTGCCTTTTGCCTCTCTAGAGCAAAATTCTTTTCTTCTATTAAATAGACTTGTAACTTGGGTCAACATTTAATTGATGGATAATAATGTTCGGAGGTATACCTGGCATATCCAAAGCGGATCAAGTGAAGATATCTGTATTCTTTCATAGAAAAGTCATAAGTTCTGCTTGAAGTTTCTTATTTAACAGGAAACCAACTTGTATCATTTTAGTCAGATTCTCTTCATCAAGTGGAATGGAGATCAATTGTTCTACAGGTTCTGCCCAACTTTCTTCCTTCCAATGATCTAATCCATTAATCGAAAGAGTTTCCAAGGATTTTTTTTCCTTCATAATTGTCCTGAAATATTATCGGGCTAACTGTTGATCTCCATGCATTTCGCTAGTTCTATTTGTAATCGAGAATCGAACGAGATGATGATAAGTTGATACGATCATTCGAAGAGCATTCAGCCTCGGTCGGCCTAAAATCATGTTGTAGGCTGATGGCACCCAAATGACAAAAAAAGTTAGTTGGATTGTAGCTTGTTTAGGTGGTTGTCCTATAGTGACTAAGAGAGTGATTTCTCCTTCAACTTTGATCGAATCTTCAATCCGACTAATGGCATATTAACTCATTTTAGTTGATCAATAGTCAATTGCATACGAGAGAAAGTATCATAAAATAACATATCTGCTGAGCTTCCTTTAGCAACTAATACTCTTTTTACATCATAATTTGCTATTGTCATAGATACGACAATAGTATCATCATGAGGAGTTTGAACTCCTCGAAGATCTTTATCAAAAAAAGAAATTATATAATCTCCCTACTAGCACTTTGAGGAGCTTTCCAAGTATTCTACCCCCCCCCCCCCAAGTAGTATCCCTCTAGATATCATGTTGACAACCCCCACTGTAGGTTGGTTGTTGACGACTTCCTCAGGTTGCGATCGAATCTATTCATCAATAGTCGATTGGGTTGATCGTTTGCATAAGTATTTGTTGAGATAACCCCGATGGATGAGGACTTCTATTTCATCCTTCAATTGAATATACTGTTCAGTGTCTTGACCATGGTCGCAATGGAACCAACAGTACTTTCTTTTGTTATAAGACGTTGGTGGAACCTTCATCAATTGAGGTCGACGGAGGTAGTCCTTCCCTTTAATCTCCATCAAAATCTATGCACGAGAAGTAGAAAGGGGAATATAAGAGTCATACTTCGTAGTCGAAGTTATTCAGTTTTGGACTCTATCCTTAAGGTGGAGCTTCTTTATTTAATCGGGGCCTCCTAGGCCCTTCTAAGCTTCGGCTTTTTTCTGTTTCTTCTTTTCTTTAGCTTAACACCGATTAATAGCACCTTCCTCGGTGCAGATGTACTTCTATACATGCTCGAGGAGTTTAAAGTAAGTTTTGGAGAATTTTTTATCAAGAGAGTAAACAAACTAAGAATTTCACAATCCTCTTTTCATAGCCGACATAGCTGTCGGGTCATTCAAATTGTAGATTTTTAATGTAGTGGCATTAAAGTGCACCACATAATCTTTTAAAGATTCCCCATCTTTCTAGTAGATGGAGAAAAGGCTGTCAAAATTTCATGGCACCTTCCGACTAATACTAAAATATGCCATGAAAAGTTGCTCAAACTATTCAAAAGAGGAGATACTTCCTGGTTTAATGCCAAGTACCAAATCCAAGCAGTTCATCGAAGAGTCATAGAGAAGGCCAAGCAAAGAAGAGCATCGAAGGCCTTCTAAATTAATATGAGAGTTTTATAACTCTTAAGATGATCAACAGGATCGATGGAGCCATCATAAGGCTCCAATTATGGCATTTTAAATAGAGTTGGAATAGGTTCACCAAAAATTCTGTGGAAGAAAGGAGGATGAGTGTTGAATTCGAGGTCACTAGATGAATCTCAATTATCATTCTAAAGGCAAGCAAGTCATCAATCAATCTCCGAAAGCTTTTGATCATAGTCATTTGATAAGTGCTATAAATACAATAATAAAAGTATTAAATTAAAAAATAATTTATCTTATTTTTAAAAATTTGATATTTTTATTGATCTTATATAGGAAAGAAGGCCATCAATGTGAAGAGCTCAATTTTTTAGTCCAGATAAAATAAGTTTGAAGAAAAATGGAGTTAAATTGAGCCCAAAATTGAATTTCAAAGAGAAAGAAAAATATAATAAAAAAAGAGCCGGCAGGTCCAATTCAAATTGGCTCAGCAAACTGGCTCGGCCCGCCTGCTAAATTGATCGCTTGCTGATGCTCCACTGATGCCCTACTGACATTAGAATTTTTTGCGGCGTACGGTGGACCGCTATAGTAACCAAGCTAGGGGCAATATCGAGAATTCACATGATGGCGCATGCTCGGATTGGCTGAAAACTTGATGGTGCATGGTAAACCTAGCTCGCACGTGGTCTACCCAGGGTGATTTCGCGATCCGATGGTCAGGTGGGACTGGGATTTAATCGAACGACTAGGATTAAGGTGCTGGCGGATGGTGGATGCAGCTCCCGATCAGGATCCGACGCTTGACATGAGATCCCAATTTTTAATTAATGCATGAGGCTTCTTCTGCACGATCGTGTAGCTCAGATTCCATCATCAACTTCAATCAGACGATTGTAATCAATTTCGAATTGATTTGGATTTTAAAAAGGGTTTTTGAGTGATTTTTTTTTACCGTTAGATCACCATCTAGCGGCCAGAACGATCCAGGATTCTCTTTGACTTGTTTTAAGAGATTTAAACCCAATTTTTTTAGGATTTCAATAGGATTTTGACCCAAAAACCACCTCTAGCCTATTTAAAGAACTGCAGCCAAGAGTTAATAGAAGAGAAAGAGGAGAGAGGGTTTGAGAGGAGGTTTTAGGGAGAACTTGGGAGAGAGACAGAGAGCTAAAGGAGAAAACAGAGAGGGAGGCTGAGAGTTATTTTTCTTTTTCTTTTTCTTTTTCTTTCTTTTTTTATTTTTTATTTTTTTCTTTCTTCCTTCTTCGTGGTTCATCTTCGACATCCAACATATTGATCAAGAGGGTCTTCTTCTTCCAAGTTCTTCATGCCAAGAGCAACAGACGACTAATTTTAGCAATAAATATATTTTTATTTAAATTTCTTCATACTTTTTATTTTATTTATTGTTTTTTATTCTTTTGCCATGAACTAAATTTTTTTTACTAAGACTAAGGTGTAGCCACTCTTTTGATGTAATATTTAGTATAAATTACTTTTAAATTTTATATTTTGTTCATGAGGAGTATATAAATTTATTCTTAATGCTTTTAGATTACTAGCCATCTTCTCATTAATCTAATGGACATAGAGGATACGGACTAAGTACGTCTATATTAATACTTTTTGATTTATATACCTTCTATTATGAATCGAATTAGAATTCATATGCATGCAAAAATTTTAGTGCATTTTGAATGCAGCGTATTTTAATTAGAGAATTTTATAAAACTTAAAACATCAGTATTTATTTAAATTACATTTAGATCAAAGGATAGTTAATAAATATTGATAATTTTACTACGTCTGGACCAAAAGATAGTGAATATCTTAGGAGACTCCACCGTCACATGAAACAAAATTAACCTAATTTGCATGATTACTTGAATATTGTATTGATTAAGTTGGTGAACTGATTGCCTTAGTAACCTATTGCTCTTGACTTAAACTCTAATAATTACACTCTCTCTATTTTCTTATAATTTATTAATTTATTTCTTTATTCCTTCTTATTTTTCTTAATTCTCATAAATCGATTATCTAAATAAAGCTTAGAAAAGAATATTTTCAATACTTATTTTCTAATACTCTAGGGATGATACTTTACTCACTCACTTTATTATTTGATCGATTGGTGCACTTGCCATAGCGATAGATTAGCATGCATCAAGTTTTTTGTGCTGTTGCTGAAAATTATGTCTAAAATAATATTAAAATTTTGATCCTTGAATTACTTTAAAATTTTATTTTTAATTTTATTCTTATTTTATTTTTAGATTTATGTTTGATGCATGACATGTACTACACATAGTGATTTAGTATTTTTTGACCTAGAAATAGAAAAGACCATCAGAAGACTATAATAAGAAAGAAATATGATAGCTGAAGATCCTAACGACATCAATCTAGGATTAAATATAGCGACAGAGAAATGACAAGAAGCTATTCAAGGGGCACATCATTCATTAAATGATTATATCACACCATCTATAGCTGATGCAGCTTCGAGCATTAGGAGACCATTCGTGCGAGCAAACAACTTCAAAATAAAATCAACGATGATCCAGATAATTTAATTAACTATCCAATTTAGTGGACACGTGCAAGATGATCCGAATGTCCATATTTTTAATTTTTTTAAACTTTATGATATTTTTAAAATTAATGGAATGTCAAATAATGCTATTAGATTAAGACATTTTTTTATGAGATAAAGCTAAAAGTTTGCTTCATTCTCTTCCTACAGGTTCTATCATAACTTGGGATGCCCTAGCCCAAAAATTCTTAGCCAAGTACTTTATACCTTCCAAGACTACAAAGATATGCAATGATATTATTTCTTTTGTGCAGATGGAGATGGAGACACTATATGAGGCTTGGGAGCATTTTAAGAAACTACTGAGGAGATGTTCACACCATCAATTATCCATATGGCTTTAGGTATAAATTTTTTATAATAGTTTATCTTCTACTAATCATTCTATGATTGATGCAGCAGCAGGAGATACCATTAATCAAAAAATGGAGGAAGAAGCTTTTGATTTGATCGATGAGATAGCATCAAATAGCTATCAGTGGAAAATAGATCGCATGATGTCAAGAAGACCAGCAGCTGTGCAGGGAGTGGATTGCATTCCAGCTTTATTAGCTGAAATTATAGCTCTTAGAGCCGAAGTCAATAGTATGAAGGGAATAGCTATGCACATTCAGAGCATAACTTGTGATCTATGTGGAGGAGGATATGATACAAGCGACTACCAGATGAGTAATCCTTTTGCTAAAGTCTCTGATACTGCTAACTATCTTAGTAATTTTTTAGGCCTCAGCAAAACATTCCTACTGTAACACTTACAGTCAAGGGTGGAGGCAACATCCAAACTTTTCATGGAGCAATCAAAATGCAGCACAACAATCACCCCCAAGATTCTAAGTACCGAAAAAAAAGGCCAATATGGAGGAGCTACTCATTAAATTTTTGCAAAATCAAGAATCAGCTATGAAGAATATGGAGACAAAATTCATGCAAAGTCAATAAGCAGCCATAAGAAATCTGAAAACCAAACTCAGACAGGACAAGCAGCAGCAATTCAAAACTTGGAGATGCAAGTAGGTCAAATAGCCAAAATAATCTCTGAGAGACCACAGGAATCCTTGCCAAGCAACACGGAGATCAATCCAAGAGAGCACATCAATTCTATCATCTTAAGAAGTGATAAAAAGCTAGAGGAGCCACATCAAAAGAAAGAGACTGAAGTACCAACTACAAACAAAGAAAAGCTAATTAATGTTCGTCAATCATCGAAACAACCAATAGATGGATGGTCCCTAGGAATAAAATTTGTTGATCCAAAAGTGAAGCCCTACAAGCCGCCACTATCTTTTTTAGAAAGATAAATACAGCATCCAGATAAAAAATTTTCTAATCTTTTTAAAATTTTAAAGAATTTATATATTAATATTTCTTTTATTGATGCTATCACTCAGATGCCCAGGTATGCCAAGTTTTTTAAAAAAATTCTAATAAATAAGAAGTTGAAGGAGCATGAGAGAATAAATTTGAATGAAGAGTACTCAGTAATACTTCAAAACAAATTATCATAAAAGCTAAAAGATCCAGGAAGTTTTACTATTCCTTATATTATTGGTGATTGTAGTTTTGATAAAGTTTTATATGATTTAGGAGCAAGTATTAATCTCATGTCCTTATCTATTTTTAGAAAGCTGGGTCTAGGAGAATCAAAGCCTACTACTATCACTCTTCAGCTAGCTGATAGATCCATCAAATATCCAAGAGATATAGTGGAGGATGTCTTGGTAAAGGTTAACAAGTTTATTTTTCCTATTGATTTTATTATTCTTAATATAGAAGAAGATATTAATGTATCCCTTATCTTAGGAAGATCCTTTTTAGCTACTGAAGGATCTTTAATAGATGTTCAATAAGAAAAATTAATTCTTAGAATCCAAGATGAACAAGTGACTTTTAATGTTTTTAAAGATACTAAACATCCTGATGATAATCAAACTTATTTTTGAATTAATGTTATTGATAAATCGATATATGAGAATTCTGTAGAAAATAGGTTTGACACTAGTAAATCTAGTAGTATCTAATTGAAAGAGGATTCGATCAAACATGAAAGTATACCTATTGAAGTGGCATCGGATTGATCCAGTGTAGAGCCTCAAAAAAGTTAAGCTGAAGACTATAAATCAGAACTACTATATAGATTTTTTTTCTTTTTAGTTTTGCTCCTTTTCTTTTCCTTTTTAGTAAATTCTTGTTGCTCCTTTATTGCTTTAGTGTGTGTTTTTAATTTTGCAAAGAAAGAAAAAGAGAGCTTAAGCCAGTTCACAAAGCTTCAAAGAACCAGTTTGGACAAATAGTACAGGTGTATTCTTTCCTATCCCTTATTGCACTTTTACTTTTTCTTTCTCCATTGAGACAATGTAGAATAAGTTGGAGATAAAAAAAAATTAAAATTTTAAAAAAATAAATTTAATTAATTTAATTTTTTTTAATTTTTTTTAAATCATGTGTCAAGAAAGAAAATCTTAAACAAGATAGACTAGAAAAAGTAATAAAAGTTAAAAGTATTTGCTAATAAATGTATTGAGCTAAAGAAGTAGATTAGTTGGTCTAATTTTTAGAAGCCTACTTAAGTCACTTAAAGACTATTAGCACTTCTAATTACATATGCACACTAACAAGATAAAGTAGGTGTTGATTATAAGATCAATTGAAGATTCAATTATCACTGAAAATTAGTAGTTAATATACATCCAATCAAAGAAACTTGAACTTAAGAAAAGAGCTACCTACCTAAAATAAAAGTGTAAAAGATAGAATGTATGTGGATTTTCTGAAGCTTAGTAACTAGGTCTCTACACCTAGATCAAGTATATAGGTTCACGTCAAATGATGGAGGGAAAGCTAGAATGCTCAGCATAAAAAAAAAAAAAAAAAAAATTGAGGCAGTGTGAAAGCTACCTTAATTCATGAGCTTAACTTGGGAGTGTATAGAAAATTAATCAAAACAAGTGATAAGAGAAGATACTTTTATTCTTTAAATTAACACCGAAATGCTAAGTTAGTCATCATAAATATAAGTGCCATAGATCTTTAGATGTACTCTAAGAAAGTTTCTAATTGTACTAACTATAAAATTTGCTTCTGAAGCTGAATACTTAATTGATGATATTTTCTAAACTTTTTTATCTTTAATCCTAAATTTATTTTTATGAAGGAGGATCTTATTGAAATATGGTGATAAATAAAGCATTGCTAAGGGATTAGCAATGACTAAGTTAGGAGGTATGATAAGTGCTACAAATATAATAATAAAAATATTAGATTATAAAATAATTTATTTTATTTTTAAAAATTTGATATTTTTATTAACTTTATATAAAAAAGAAGGCCACCAATATGAAGAGATTAATTTTCTGATCTAAATGAAACAAGTTTGAAGAAAAATAGAGTTAAATTAAGCCCAAAATTGAATTTCAAAGAAAAATAAAAAAAATAAAATAAAAAAGAGCCAATCGGTCTGGTTCAAATCGGCCCAGCCTGACCGCTAAACTGATCGCCCATTAAATCAACCACCTGCTAAACCGACCACCTGCTAACGTCAAAATTTTTTGCCGCGTATGGTGGACCGCTACAGTAACCAGGCCAGGGACAATATCGAGAATTCACATGGCAGCATGCGCTCGAATTGGCTAAAAACTTGATGATGCATGGTGAATTTGGCTCGCGCACGGTCTACCCAGGGCGATTTCATGATCCGATGGTTAGGTGGTGTTGGGATTTGATCGGATAGCTGGGATTAAGGTGCTGACGGATGGTGGATGTAGCTTTCGGTCAGGATCCAACGGTTGACATGAGATCCCAATTTTTAACTAACACTTGAGGCTCCTTCTACACGATCGTGCAACCCAGATTCCATCATCAGCTTCAATCGAATGGTTGCAATCAATTTCAACTTGATTTGGATTTTAAAAAGGGTTTTTGAGTGATTTTTGTTGACTGCTCGATCACCATCTAGCGCTTTGACTTGTTTTAAGAGTTTTAAACCTCAATTTTTTTAGGATTTCAATGGGATTTCAACCCAAAAACTATCTCTAGCCTATTTAAAGGCCTGCAACTGAGAGTTAACAGAAGAGAAAGAGGAGAGAGGGTTTGAAAGGAGGTTTTAGAGAGAACCTAGGAGAGAGATAGAGAGCTAGAGGAAAGAACAGAGAGGGAGGTTGAGAGTTATTTTTCTTTTTCTTGTTTTTTTTTCTTTTTTTGTTTATTTTTCTTTCTTTCTTCCTTCTTTGTAGTTCATCTTCGACATCCAGTATATTGATCAAGCGGTTCTTCTTCTTAAAAGTTCTCCACGCCAAGCACAATGGATGACCAATTTCATCAACAAACATATTTTTATTTGAATTTCTTTAGGCTTTTTATTTTATTTGCTATTTTTGATCATTTTGCCATGAACTAAATTTTTTTTACTAAGACTAAGGTGTAGCCACTCTTTTGATGTAATATTCAGTATGATTTACTTTTAAATTTTATATTTTATTCATGAGGAGTATATAAATTTGTTCTTAATGCTTTTAGATTACTAGCCATCTTTTAATTAATCTAATGGACATAGATGATACGGATCAAGTATGTCTATGTCGATGCTTCTTGATTTATATATCTTATATCATGAATCGAATTAGAATTTATATGCATGCAGGAATTTTAGTGCGCTTTGGACACAACGTATTTTAATTAGAGAATTTCACAAAACTTAATGCATCAATATTTATTTAAATTACATTTGGACAAAAGAATAGTTAATAAATATTGATAGTTTTGCTACGCTTGGACCAAAGAATAGTAAATATTTTAGGAGACTCCACCGTCATATGAAATAAAATTAATCTAATTTGCATGATTACTTGAACATTACATTGATTAAGTTGGTGAACCGATTGCCGTAGTAATCTATTGCTCTTGACTTAAACTCTAATAATTACACACTCTCTATTTTCTTACAATTTATTAATTTATTTTTTTATTCCTTCTTATTTTTTTTAGTTCTCATAAATTGATTATCTAAATAAAGCTTAGAAAAGAATATTTTTAGTACTTATTTTTCAATCCTCTAGGGATGATACTCTACTCACTCACTTTATTACTTGATTGACTGGTGCACTTGCCATAACGATAGATTAGCATGCATCATCATTCAAATGAAGTTGTTGCTCATTTTGATGTCGAGAATATCCCAATGTTGAGTCCTTACCTAAGGAACTAGAAGGGGAGTGTGGTCTCTTATGCTTCTGTAAATTTCTTGGTGGCTAGTGGGACCATTTCTCCTTAGATCCGACACAGTAAGAGTGCCGGAAAGCTAAAGGATTAGCATGCTATGAGTGCCTAGAGAGTTGGAGTTATGATGAAGGAGATCGAGAAGGGCATAACGACTGTGCCTAGATGGCACATTATGCGGCATTGGCTCCTCCGCCAATAAACATTGCTGGTGCTATTTCGTAGTTTGCTGGAGACTGTGAACAACATCAGTCAACATTTTTACCTACTATATCAAGATGTCGAATTGCTGTTGATTCACCATTACCACTGGATGTGAATTTATGAGATTTGTAATTTGCCCTTTGCAATGGGAGGTATGTCTAGCGGAGCTTGCAGAGGCATTTTAGGCTCTCATTTTTGCTATGACTCTCTTGTATTAGGGATATATTCTCCCCTCTGGTGTGCCAAACTATCACAGCTAAAACTTTCAGTGAGATAGTTGGCTTAAGATAAAATAAGTGCACTATTAAATTTAGTGATGGAGGACCTACAAAACAACATCCTTTTGCCGATGTTTGTTGGTGGGGGATCCTCCGATTATTAAGTTAGCCAAAGATTTTATAGAATAGTTGGGAAGAATTGGAAAGCGAGAGCATATAAATGAAAATCTTAGCTTACTTTGGTTCCTGCTTACTGGCTTTTTATAAGGGCGGAAGTAGCTATTACTGTATAACTCCCATGAATGTCGGAGCTAATGATTATAGGCCATGATGGAGTAGTTACTCTGAGTCCACATTTGATCAGTTACAAGTAGTTAATGTCCATGTTCGGTGGCATTTTCAACCTTTAGTTTTTTAGACCGGCCATAACTGTATTTTGTAGATATTCAATTTAATAAATTACTCGATATGTAACCGAATAGCACAGTTGGTCGAGCATATGGCAAATGATCGCATGCATTCGAATGATTATCGATCTTCATCTGATAGAGTTAGTTGATTGTCATTTGATCATTGAAAATAGTCGATGGTGTCGTATACTTAGTTGGTAAATCTCTAAGCATGAAATGCCGAATATCTTCTGCCAATAGCATGTGTCTAGAAATACCCTTAGTAATACTAACATGTGATGTAGGAACCGCCTACAAGGAATATAATTTACTTGCATAATAAAAGCATACAAAATAATGTATACCAGGATTTGCTAAACTAGCATGAGAGAGGAAGGATCGGATGCCTATCGCCTAGATCACAAGCCACTTTTCAAAATAGTAACATTGATTCTTTGTAGTTATACTTTATTATTTATTTAGCATTACTCATGCATGACATGAAATTCAAATCCTCTTGAGGACATGTTTTCCTCTGAATCTTTGGTTAAATCAATCAGTATCATATATTCAAAAGCTCAACAAAATCATATGCTTGAGTTGCACAACACATGAACTGAAGTAGGCTCACTATTGTTTACTCTTTCAAATGCCAACATTTAGAATTATGATTTATTTTTTTGCTTGGCATTATTCATAAATGATATAGAATTCAGATAATCTTTGAGGACATGTTTTTCTATAAATCTTGGGTTAAATTAGGCAATATTATCTATTCATAAGCTCTTGACAAAATGGTATGCTTCAAATGACATAGAACATGAATCAACATGAGCTAAACACTATTCTACATTTTGGTGCAAATACTTAGACATGCTTGCATAGCAATATCATTCAAGATAATATACCATGGGATCTACTAAACTACTATGATAGATGCAAGATCACATGAATATACGTAGGTCACAAGCCACCTTGCATGCAAGATCTTTTCTTAGATGCTAACAATGATCTTTTGGAGCTATTTTTTATTATTTGTTCAGCATTATTCATGAATGATATAAAATTTAGATCCTCTTGAGGAAATATTTTCCTCAAAATTTCTAGTTGAGTTAGTTAATACTATCTATTCATGAGCTCTTAACACTCAATCGTATGCTTGAATGGCATAGAACATGAATTGACGTAGGCTTATCACTATTTCCATTTTTCAATGCTAAATACTAGGGCTACTCAAATGGATTGTGGGTTATTTAACCAAGGATGACATGATAGAAACAAAATTAGATGTGAACTTGGGTAGATATAAGATGCCTATATTCAAGAATTTGGCCTATTGAGCTTTTTTTTTTTGGGTACAGTCAGGTTATCATACCATTTTGACATGAGAGCAATCCAAGAAATCAGTATACAAAATATCACATAAGACACTTAGACATTCATCGCCTGGGTACCATATCTAATCTCCGATGTAGTCAGTGACAAAGGAAGCAACCCAATCTGCTACACTATACACCTTCTGGAAGACATGTCAAACAGTTATCATAGGGACGTGACAGAGGGATGTCTAGATATCCCAGAGAAGTAAATGTGCTCTCTAATACTTTACCTCATCCCGAATCTAACCAATGATTGTAGCCGAGTCATCCTTAATGAAGATCCTCTTCATTCGTAGCTCATGTCGTGCACAGATGATGCTTGCCCAAGTAGCATAGAGCTTCACTCCCAGAATCGATGGCTCAAAAAGGGGTGTCCCCCTGCAGCCAGTAACCTGGAATTTGGTCCTCGAACAACATAGCCCGTTCCATCCCTGCCATCCCTAACACTACCGTCAAAGTTGATCTTAACAAATCCTAAGGATGGGGGCTCCTAGAAAATCAAAAAGATCCTCTAGGTCACTGTGTGTGCAGTAAGGAAGCCCCATATTGAACTCAGGGTGGTAAGGAACTAGCCAACAGCATCAAAGCAGTTGTACTCTCCTGCAAAATAGCAATCTCTCTCCAATATCCGATGTGCAGGCACTACCTCAGCATTAAAAATAACATTGTTCTTAGATAACTAAATCTAATGGGCAATGTACGCCATGTTCCCACCAGAAGATTGGCTCTCAATCATACCCCGGCAGACAGCATCTAAGAAAGAGGGTAGCCATGAGCCACTATCAGCTCCCCAATGTTGGCCATCCACCATCCTCCAAATCAAGCATGCCCTTGGGCATCGGCCTATTGAGCTATTTGATTATCTATAGGTGAAGCTGCAAGTAACTCAAGCTGCAAGTGTGGATTAGCCTACTTGTTTAGCGCCTTGTAGCTCAAATGCTATAGTTACTCAACTTGCAAAAGAGCTAGCATCTAAATCCCAAGTTGTAGTAACTTGTTCTATGACTAACTCAAGATAGGTCCATGAAAAAATAAGGAGGATGGTGAAGGATTGAAAATTAGAAATTCGAATCAATTGTATTGGGCCTACATTCTTTTCTTCAATATAAGATTTACATATGTTTACAAGTATGGAAAATAATCAATCAATCATATACATATGGTAAGTGCTCAATTATTTTTTTTTAAACTATATTTAGAGGATTCTTCATAATCAGCCAATCTTCAATTAAGCCTTCATAACTATATTTAGAGGATTCTTCATAATTAGCCAATCTTCAATTAAGCCTTCAATTATCATCAATCACCAATGTTATCATCAACACTCTCCCTCAAGTTGGTGCATTGATGCTTATCATGACCAACTTGATTAATGAACTTTTCAATCTTTCCTTTCCAATAGCTTTAGTGAATATATTTGCTAATTGATCTTCAGTAGGAACATATGGAGTAGAAATAATTTTGGCTTGCACCTTTTCTCGAACAAAATGATAATCTATCTCTATATGCTTCGTCCTTTCATGAAAAACTAGATTTGAAGAAATATGTATGGCTACTTGATTATCACATTTCATTTATATAGAAGTATCTTGATCAAATTTCATGTCTTTGAATAATGCTTTCAACCATATCAACTCGCAAGTAGTGGACACTATTGCTCTATATTCAACTTCTGAACTCAAACATGATATAACATTTTATTTCTTGCTCTTTCATGTCACAAGATTACTACCAACAGTAGTGCAATATTTGATAGTAGAATGTCTATCAATAGAACATCCTACCTAATCAACACCTGAGTGCCTAACAATCTCCAAGTTGCCATTCTTTTGCATTAAAATGCACTTTCCTAAATCGCACTTTAAGTAGTGCAATATTTTATTCACAAGGTTCTTGTGAATGGTTTTCAGAGAATGCATGAATTGACCAACTACTCCAATGGTATAAGAGATGTCAGCCTTATAATTGTAAGATATATCAAATGCCCAACTAACCTTTGATATCTTCTATCGAACTAGCTTATTCTAAATCTAGTCAAGCATCAACTGAAGTTTCTACAGGCTTTGAGGCAAGCTTTCCGATCTCCTTTAGCAAGTCTAAGGTTTTCTTTGAGAGGTAAAGATCTCCTTTTTTGACCTTGCTACTTCAACACCAAGAGAGTATCTTAGCTCCCCAAGATCTTTGATATCAAATATAGTTTTCAACCACTACTTCACATTATCTATAGTACTCTGATTGTCACCTGTGAGAATAATTTTATCTACATAAACAAGCATGATGGTAATACATGTTACCTCCTTTTTGACAAATATTGAATAATTAGTAGAACTTCTTAGAAAACTAATGCCAAACATGACAGACATTAACTTGTAAAACCATGCTCTTAAAGATTATTTTAATCCATAAATTAATTTTCAGAGCCGACAAGTCATGCCATTCTCCTCATTTGGATTTCTAGGAGGTATTGACATATAAACTTCCTCCTATAGTTTTCCATATAAGAAGACATTTTTCACATCGAGTTGGTAGACTAGCCAACCCATATTAGTGGCAATGGATAGAAGAACTCTAACTATGCTCATCTTGGCTATAGGAGCAAAAGTCTGCTTATAATCAACTCCATATATCTGAGTGAACCTTTGGCTATCAAGCGAGCTTTGTAGTGTTCTATACGCCCATCTGGATGATATTTGATTTAATAAACCCATCGGTAACTGATAAGTTTTCTGCCATTAAGAAGCCACACTAAATCCCATGTATGATTCCTCTCAAGAGCCTCAACTCATCTCTCATTGCCTTCCTCCACTCAGGTTTGGTTATTGTCTCTGCATGACTAGAAGGTTCACTATTTAAATCAAATCTTCAATGGAATAAGAAACTTAGGGTGCATTACACTTTTCTTTTTATAAAGCAATAAGCAAAGAATTTGGATCAATTAAAGAATAAGTTTCAGTATTTGAGCTATCTGAATAGAGTTCAATGTCAGAGCCAAACTCTAAGGATCTCGTTTGGTGATGTGGCGAGATCGATGGATGTTGATCTTGGTGATCGATTTGTATAGCTTCTTGATCAAGATGAGAGAAAGATAACATAGGAGAATTATGGTCTTCAAGATGTGAAACATTAGGTTGGACAATGGATAATTGAAGGTTAGAATAAAGTGGACATTCTTTTATGTGCTCAAAAGACTCTCCCTGATGGACAACAGGTCTAAAGTGCAATCATCATTATTAACATAATATGGAATGGATTCAAAGAATTGTACATCATGAGATACATAAGTCTTTTTTCTTTTTAGATCATAATAATTATATCCTTTTTGGGTGCTAGAGTATCCAAGAAAAATATACTTAATAATAGACTTGTGATCGAGCTTATCTTTATGCTATTCAGAAATATGAACATAATAAAAACATAAAAAAACTCTAAGACATGAAGTTGAAGGTTTCTTACTGGTTAGTCGTTCAATTGGAAAAATGCCTTTAAGCACAACTGTTGGCAATCTATTTATAATATAACATGCTATTAGGATGGCAACAGACTAAAAACTTTAGGCACATTTATTTGAAAAAGTAATGATCTTGCTACCTCTAAGATATGCTGATTTTTGCATTCAACAACTCCATTTTACTGTGAACAACCTGTTAGATATATGTGCCCTAAAAGTCAGAATTGGCTGACACTTGTAACACACTTCTAGGGGCAAAATTATAATTTTGACTATAATCAATAAAAAGGATTATTTTCTATCACATAGGTGTATTTAGTGTCTATGATACATCCTTTGAGTTAATGATAATGATAATTCATATTTTCAAGAGTTAAAAATTTATGACATGAATAATCATTATTAACTCATAAATGCTTTCGACCATAGGATCATCATGGGGATGGTGATTGATCCGAAAGGTTGATGTACAATCGCTTCTTTTTAGTAGATGAGTCTTGAGTTTACGGTGTGGAGACACCAGAGCGAGAGTATAGCTACTCATTAAAGAACGAGAGCACTGAGCATGACCACCTCGAGTAGTCATTAGAAAGTCTATCTTCTCATCAATGACTGACTCGATGCTGCAGTGGTGTGTCTGGTTCTTTGACTTGAGATGCATCGGCAGTTCACCTTGAGGGTGTTATAGTTTGACTACACTATAACTCGATCTCTTAGCCATATAAAATCCTAAGGTGTATGTTGGCTATGACATGTTCATTGTAGAAACTGGATTGCATCAAGATGGAATCTATCTACCTCAGTGGTAGAGGAGCAGCCCTATGATAATCATGAGAATCAAGTCCAAAAGCCCATGGCCATAGCAGAGTGAAATAATAGAAAGAGTTTCTATTTAGGTTTTCACATTGGACTTGAATCGAATGATTACATCATATGATAGAAACTAGGGTTTGACGAGTTCACCTTAACCCTAATCTGATCGGGGCTCAAGATAGAAGAACTTAATCACACAAGTAGCTGCACCAAGAGGTTCATATTTCAGCTCTGATGGGTTGCCACCATATACTGCTAGGTGTCACTGGTGGATTTTGGGAGCAATTAGAATGATTTAGATGATCGATCATTCTAGCTGTTCGAATCAGAAGAGTTCTGATCCATCGAAAGGAGTTTCGATGATGTCGATGATAGAGATCATGACATATCCCATTATCATACAGAACTGAACCTAACTGGGTCACACAAATAAGGGTTTGAATCTGGTGATCATCAATTGAACTAATCCAATTCAATTGATCTAAATGAGATTCAATTAGGTTCAAGAAAATCATGCTAGCACTCGATTGAACCTAACGTTCTTCTTTTACTATCATAAATAGTTGTCCTGACTGAGCCAAAGAAGTTTGTGCTCATTCAGAGGCCTTCACCTGATCTGACTGGAGCCTGTCCAGGTCAGAAAAGGATTGTCTTATTTTGTAAGATAATACCTGCCATTTTTTATCACCTACCATTTTTCGTCCTTTGACTTTGGTCAAAAGTTGACCTTTGACTGGTCAAATATTGACCATTGACACTTTGACTTTTGTCCACATGTCATGCACCTATTGGAGAGCTGGTGGGGGCTTGTCCCCCTGCCAGAACCTGGCAAGGAGGAGGGCGCACGCCACCCTTGGCGTGTGCCCAAGCAGGAGGCGCCCAGGAGTCCCTGTTGGACAGGGACTCCATCTCCTTTTTGGATTCCGATTAGACTTCTCCTAAGAACCAAGTTTGACTGATCTTAGGCACCATCTAAGGAGGAATCCAGGGACTCTTTTTCCACCAATCAGATTTAGATCTGATTTCATAAAGGGTTATGATTGGTTGGAAAGAATAGGAGTTGGATCATGCTTAGTCTATAAATAAGATCCTACGCCCAACTCAAAGAGTAATACAATTCTCCATGCCCCAAGGCTGCCTCTCCTCTCCTCCTCCACGTCAAGCCCATCTTCTCCCTCTCCTCTCCACGTCCAAAGGTGTTTGGGATCCAAGTTGGTGCAATCCAGATGAGAGAAAGGTGACAGAAAGCTAGAAAGCTGCACTGCTGTAAAGGACAACTGCTGATCTTTGAAAGGTATTTTGAAGATCCTTTAGATTAGATCCAGATCTAATTTTTGAAGATGTGATAGAAAAGAAAACGATCTTCAGATCAAATCTGAGTGGATATCGGTAGAGGTCAGGGACTTGCTTGGCTAGATCCAGAACCTTTCACTACTTACAGGATCATCAACGGGTAATAGGATTACCCTACATCAAGGTAAATTAAATTTAATTTAATTTATTTAGATTTTATTTTATTATTAAAATAATAAAAATTAGATCTAAAATATCTCAGATCTAATTAAAATAAAAAAAAAATTTAAAATATATATCTTGATCCGATCATATCTGAATGAACCTGGTCTGATGAATCAGGATTTTTCATCAACTGGTATCAGAGCACAGGTTCTAAAGTATTTAGATCTAATTTTAAATTTATTTTAATCAAAAAATATAAGATTTCAAATATCACATAAGATGCAATCAGATCTAAAATTAGAAAAAAAATAAAAATTAAAATTAAATAATTTGAATCTAAGATTAGAAAATATGCATGACTAGTTCTAAAATAGAATAGTTCTATAGAATAGTCTTGCATGTTTATGATTTAATCTAATTAAATTATATTTTAGATCTATTTATTTACTATTTTTTGATATTATAATTATTATAATAATATCTAAAAATAATAAATAAAAATTATTTAATTTTAAATATTATATGAGATATGATTGATGTTTGTCTAGACTAGTTATAGAATAGTTCTACATAGTTGTCTAGATTAGAGTTTATTTTGATAAGATCAATTTAAATCTAATTTTTTAGATTATTATGAGATAATTTAGATCTGAAAACATGCATGATTTGATACATGAGATGTATGCAAAATATGCCATGATTAGATCTAATTTGTATATGAGATATATGATATAGATCTAAAACTATTTTGTAGTATTGCATGTTCTTGATTAAGGCGTTCCTCTTGGCCGTCCGGTCATAAGAACGAAGAAGGATTTAAAGGCTCTCTCCTTCCATCCGATGGGGTGTTCTTATGATGTGTAGGGATACTGCATTTTCGTCCTTAATCAGAAATCCAAAACTTACTTTCTGTAAAACTCTAGATCCTGAAACCCTAGAATTTATTATGCATATTTTATTTATGAACCATACTTAATTAAGAATTAAGATTATGAAATATTAATTAGGTCTAAAATTAAGAATTTTAGATCTAAGACATATTCATAATACTGGGTTCGGGCTTGGGTAGCTCAATTAGGTCTAAGCGGTTGATCAAACCGAATCAAGAGTTGGTTAGATGGGATCAACAATGCTTAAATTGACTAATCTAGGATTAAGTCTGGGTTAAGATCGAGTCATGATCAAGCAAGACCTAATTAGGCTCAGAGGTTAGAGTCTAGATTGTAGGCTAACCCAATTGGTTCTGACTCAACAATTTGGTGTCTAAGGTAAGTTTGGCACATACGACCGACTGATTTTTAATTGGAAGCTACTCGATCTGAATGCATTCTTGTACGAGTTAATGGCATATCCCTTCCATCGATCTCACTTACCTGGCCATATCTATTGACACAGTTCTGATCTAAGGTGGTCAATAATCTGAGCTAACCCATGCCACTAGGTTACTCATAATTGTTATGACTATGATAAGTCTAGTTTAATGAGACCTGAATCAATTCTTCCTAAGAAAAGATTAAATCTGAGGTCTTCCACCATTGTAGACGTGCGGGCCTTTCCAGGGGTTGATTATTCTCGACTGGATACAGTGGCTCAGTTGCACCAGGAAGATGTAACTATGTCTATTAGGCATTGGATGCTATGAGCTGGAGGATGAGTTGGGCTCAATATTCTGGATACGGTGAGAGACTTAATTAAGAATCTAGTCTGTGCAAATAATGGGTCTGACTTAACTAAGGAGTAGATCAATATTTCGGATATGGTAAGATTCATGAATTAGAGATCAAGTTTGAATGCACTATGATTAGAGAATCATTGAACAAGAGTTGTTCACTCATTGGCTAATCCATCATCAATAACTGTTAGGTGAGGTGATGAGTCAGTTGGTAAGACCGTACCATCCACTAGAAATCATTAATCGTGGAGATTTTTGCATCTCTACAAAGGGAGTGTAGGGATTCAAAAAAATAGTGGGAGCTAATTTGTTTAAAAAATAAAATCTCTAAATAAATTAGTCAAGTCATAATTATAATATCTAACTAGAATCTTTAACTCTCTGTAGGAAAATATCTGCGTCCAATCCATTAGCACGTATCTTGGACACACATAAACTGACCGAATCTAATTATAAAGATTGGCTCAGAAACTATAAAATTATTTTAAATTTTGAGAAGTTAACCCATGTATTGGATCAGGATCCTTCCACCTTACCAGCCCATCCATCCACTGAACAGAGAGCGCCTCTAGAAAAATGGACAGACGAGGACAATAAGGCCAAATATTACATGTTGGGCTTGATGTCTGATGAGCTCTAGCACCAACATGAAGATATCGGGACTGCTCACCAAATGTTGGCTCATCTGCAGGAGATGTTTGGTGAACAGAGTCGTGCAGCCAAGTATCAAGTCATGAAGCGACTTTTTAAGGCTAAGATGCGTGATGGACAGTCAGTCCAAGATCACTATTTGATGATGATCAAGGACATAGAAGAGCTTGAGAAGCTCGGTGTGAAGTTAGACTTGGATCTGCGGAACGATATTATTCTGCAATCCTTGACTGATGCATATGGACAATTCATCATGAATTACCATATGCATAAACTTCAAAATTCTTTGGCCGAATTAATGAACATGCTGGTCAACGCTGAGCTTTCTATGAAAGGTTCTAAAGGCTCAGTTCTTTCTATGAAATGAACTTCTTCCAAAAGAAAGTCTTATGGAAAGAAAAAGAAGTCTGCGAAAAAGCAAAAGGTGGAAGGAGGAAAGAAGAAGAAGGCAAAGCCGATGTCGAAGGAAAGTATTTCCATTGCAACAACGATGGCCATTGAAAGCGAAACTACCCTACCACCTGGCCACCCTGAAGAACAAGAAGGAAGGTCCTTCTGGAGGTATGCTCGTTATTGAGTCTAACCTTATGATTTCTTCTGCATCCAATTGGATACTTGACTTTGGTTCTAGTGCTCATCTGTGCACTTGTATGAAGGATCTTGAGGATAGCAGGAGGCTGAAGGATGGAGACATGATCCTACACGTCGGTAATGGAATAAGAGTTGCTGCAGTAGTAGTGGGAACATACCCTCTTCGATTATCATTTGATTTAGATTTAGTTTTGAAAGACTATTATTATGTGCCTGTAGCTAGCAGGAATTTGATTTCTGTTTCATGCTTAGCACTAGAAGGCTATGTGATTACCTTCTTTAAGGACCATTATAACATTCTTTATGAAAGAAATAAAATTGCAAATGGTTTCCTTATTAACGGTCTTTATCAGCTACATATTGATGTACCTATTCTAACTATCGAGCAAAACATGAATGCCAAACGACCTAGGGATAGTCCAAATGATAGATATCTATGGCACCTAAGATTAGGTCATATAGCAGAAGATAGGATCAACAAATTGGAGAAAAATGGGCTATTGAGTCCATTGACTTTCGAGTCATATCCAACTTGTGAATCTTGTCTTCAAGGCAAAATGACCAAACTCCCTTTTGTAGGACATGGGGAAAGGGCCACAGATCTCCTTGCCCTAGTACATACTGATGTGTGCGGCCCATTTGATATGTCGGCTAGAGATAATTTTGTCTACTTTATTATCTTTACCGATGATCTGTCTAGGTATGGATATGTGTATCTTATGAGACACAAGTCTGAAGCTTTTGAAAAGTTCAAAGAATTCAGACATGAAGTAGAAAAATAAACTAGAAAACCCATTAAGGTTCTTCGATCAGATCGAGGAGGTGAATACCTTAGCCTGAAAATTCCTAAACTATCTCAAGAAAAATGGCATAGTCTCTCAATGGACTCCATCAGGAACACCTCAACTCAATGGGGTTTCAGAACGGAGAAATCGGACTCTATTGGATATGGTCCGATCCATGATGAGCTTCACAGACCTTCCTAATTTTCTTTGGGGATATTCATTATTAACTTCAATTTATCTACTGAATAGGATTCCCTCTAAGACCATTCCTACCACACCATATGAGATATGGCATGGTAAGAAACCAAGTCTGAGTCATCTCAGAATTTGGGGTTGTCCGGCTCATATCAAAAGACAACAAGCGGACAAGTTAGAGTTTAGGTCCTTTAGAGCTTGATTCATAGGATATCCTAAAGAGTCATTAGGATACTATTTCTACATTTCAGAAGACCACAATGTGATTGTGAGTCGACATGCCATCTTTCTTGAAAAATAGTTTATTCAAGATAGCGACATTGGAAAGCAGATTAAGCTTGATGAGAAAGTCTCACAAGTACAATGAGCTAAGGACCAATTGGAACCAAATCAGGTTGAGCCAATAAGAACACTACCTCCTCCACCTTATAGATCGGAAAGAGTTTTCCATCCTCCTGAAAGATACTTAGGTATTATTTCAGAGGAAGTAGAGAAAATGTTCCTCATAGGTAATGGTGCTCATGGTGATGATCCCAAAACCTACAATGAGGCGATATCAGATATCGACTCCGAGAAATGGCTAGAGGCAATGCAGTCAGAAATTGACTCGATGCACTCAAACCAAGTCTGGACCTTGGTAGATCCATCAGAAGGTATAGTACCTATTGGGTGTAAATGAATCTTCAAGAGAAAGATTGGTGTAGATGAAAATGTGGAGACATTCAAGGCTAGACTAGTGGCAAAAGGTTATAGTCAATGCGAAGGCATTGACTATCAGGATACCTTTTTTCCAGTGGCTATGCTAAAATCCATCCGCATATTGCTTGCCATTGCAGCCTATTTCGATTATGAAATATGGCAAATGGACGTGAAAACGATGTTCTTAAATGGATATCTTGAGGAAGATATCTATATGGAATAGCCGCTAGGTTTCACATCCAGTGATACTGATCATAAGGTTTGCAAGCTGCAAAGGTCCATATATGGACTTAAGCAAGCATCTCGGAGCTGGAACACTCATTTCAATGATGTGATCAAAATATTTGATTTCATCAAAAACGAAGAGGAATTGTGTGTCTTCAAAAAGATCAGTAAGAGCGCTGTTGTCTTCCTCGTATTGTATGTGGATGACATCCTCCTTATTGGAAATGATATTCCCATGATGATGATAGTCAAATTATGGTTGTCCAAGGAATTCTCTATGAAAGACCTAGGTGAAGCATCCTTTATTCTAGGAATTAAGGTCTATAGAGATAGACCAAATAGGATGCTAGGAACTTTCACAGAAAATATACATAGAGAAAGTACTAAAGAGGTTTAGTATGGAAAACTCTAAGAGGGGATTAATACCCTTCAGACATGGTATTCATCTTTCCAAGAAGATGTGCCCTAGCACACCTGAGGAAATAGAATGCATGAGCAAGATCCCTTATGCTTCTGCAATAGGGAGCCTCATGTATGCCATGCTATGTACACGACCTGATATAGCCCATGCTGTGAGTGTCACAAGCAGATATCAGTCAAATTCAAGTGAAGAATACTGGACTTCTGTGAAATATATCCTTAAGTACTTGAGAAGAACTAAGGATATGATGTTGATCTTTGGTAACGGAGAACTCCATGTCTAGGGATACACAAACTCGAATTTTATGTTCGATATAGATGATCGAAAGTCGACATCTGGGAGTCTGTTTCTGTGCAATGGTGGTGCTGTCAGCTGAAAGAGTTTCAAGCAAATCATGATAGCAGATTTCATCATGGAAGCAGAATATATCGCTGCATCAGAGGCTGCGAAGGAAGCATTCTAATATAAGAAGTTTGCGATAGAAATCGAAGTAATGTCATCAGATACCATTCCTCTGTACTGCAACAATAATGACACCATAGACCTTGCTAAGGAGTCGAGGTCTTACCAGAAGTCCAAGCATATTGAGCGACAATACCATCTTATCCACGATTACCTCGAGAAGGGTTACATCGAGGTCAAGAGTGTCAACTCCGCAGACAATGCGACAGACCCACTTACAAAGCCGTTGGGACAACAAAAATTCAAAGCCCATCTTGAGAAGATGGGACTTAGACTTGTAGCCAATTGGCTTTAGGACAAGTGGAAGATTGTTAGATATATGTGCCCTAGAAGCCAGAATTGGCTGACACTTGTAATACACTTCTAGGGGCAAAATTATAATTTTGACTATAATCAATAAAAAGGATTATTTTCTATCACATATGTATATTTAGTATCTGTGATACATCCTTTGAGTTAATGATAATGATAATTCATATTTTCAAGAGTTGAAAATTTAAGACATGAATAATCATTATTAACTCATAAAATGCTCCCGACCATAGGATCATCACGAGGATGGTGATTGATCCGGAAGGTTGGTGTACAATCGCTTTTCTTTAGTAGATGAGTCTTGAGTCTATGGTGTGGAGACACCAGAGCGAGAGTACAGGTACTCGTTAGAGAATGAGGGCACTGAGCGTGACCACCTCGAGTAGTCATTAGGAAGTCTACCTTCTCGTCAATGATTGACTCGATGCTGCAGTGGTATGTCTGATTCTTTGATCTGAGATGCATCGGTAGTTTACCTTGAGGGTGTTATAGTTTGACTATAGTACAACTCGATCTTCTAGCCATACAAAATCCTGAGGTGTATGTTGGCTATGACATGTTCATTGTAGGAACTGGATTGCATCAAGATGGAATCTATCTACCTCGGTGGTAGAGAAGCAGCCCTATGATAATCAAGAGAATCAAGTCCAAAAGCCCATGGCCATGGCAGAGTGAAATAATAAAAAGAGTTTCTATTTAGGTTTTCACATCGGACTTGAATCGAATGATTACATCAAATGAGAGAAACTAGGGTTTGACGAGTTCACCTTAACCCTAATCTGATCGAAGCTTAAGGTAGAAGAACTTAATCACACAGGTAGCTACACCAAGAAGTTCGCATTCAGTTCTGATGGGTTGCCACCATATACTACGAGGTGTCACTGGTGGATTTTGGGAGCAATTAGAATGATTTAGATGATCGTTCATTCTAGCTGTTCGAATTAGAAGAATTTTGGTCTATCGAAAGAAGTTTCGATGATGTCGATGATAGAGATCATGACATATTCCATTACCATACAGAACTGAACCTAACTGGATCATACAAATAAGGGTTTGAATCTGGTGATCATCAATTGAACTAATCCAGTTCAATTGATCTGAATGAGATTTAATTAGGTTCAAGAAAATCATGCTAGCACTCGATTGAACCTAACGTTCTTCTTTTACTATCATAAATATTTGTCCTTACTGAGCCAAAGGAGTTTGTGCTCATTCAGAGGCCTTCACTTGGTCTGACTGGAGCCTGCTCAGGTTAGAAAAGGGTTGTCTTATTTTATAAGATAATACCTACCATTTTTGATCACCTGCCATTTCTCATCCTTTGACTTTGGTCAAAAGTTGACCTTTGACTGGTCAAATGTTGACCATTGACACTTTGACTTCTGTCCACGTGTCACACACCTATTGGAGAGCTGGTGGGGGCTTGTCATCCTACCAGAACCTAATAAGGAGGAGGACGCACGCCACCCTTCGCGTGTGCCCAAGCAGGAGGCGCCCAGGAGTCTCTGTTGGATAGGGACTCCATCTTCTTTTTGGATTTCGATTAGACTTTTCCTAAGAATCAAGTTTGACTGGTCTTAGGCACCATCTAAGGAGAAATCTAGGGGACTCTATTCCCACCAATCAGATTTAGATCTAATTTCACAAAGGATTATGATTGATTGGAAAGAAGAGGAGTTGGATCACGCTTAGTCTATAAATAAGACCCTACGCCCAACTCAAAGAGCAATACAATTCTCCACACCCTAAGGCTGCCTCTACTCTCCTCCTCCATGTCAAGCCCATCTTCTCCCTCTCCTCTCCATGTCCAAAGGGTTTGGGATCCAAGTTGGTGCAATCCAAATGAGAGAAAGATGACGGAAAGCTAGAAGGTTACGCTGCTGCAAAGGACAACTGCTGATCTTCAAAAGGTATTTTAAAGATCCTCCAAATCAGATCCAAATCTAATTTTTGAAGACGTGATAGAGAAGAAGAGGATCTTCAGATCTAGTCCAAGTGGATATCAGTAGAGGCTAGGCACTTGCATGGCTAGATCCAGAATCTTTCGCTGCTTACAGGATCATCAACAGATAATAGGATTACCCTACATCAAGATAAATTAAATTTGATTTAATTTATTTAGATTTTATTTTATTATTAGAATAATAAGAATTAGATCTGAAATATCTCAGATCTGATTAGGATAAAAGAGAAAAAATTTTAAAATATATCTTTTGATCCGATCAGATCTGAATGAATCTGGTCCGAAAAATCAAAATTTCCCTTCACAACTAGGACATGTGGCTTGATGAAGAATGTCATTCTCATACAAATAGTTAGTAAAATTCTAGTTGATATATTCAGTCCCATTATCGATTCTAAGAATTTTAACTTTTGCATCAAATTATGTGATGACCAACTTATGAAAAGTTTTGAAAGAATAAAAAACATCACTTTTTAATTTTAATAAGTATATCCAAAACATACGAGAAAAGTGATCAATAAAACTAACAAAGTACTTAAAACTAGTGTAAGATTCTATAGGTGCATAACCCTAAGTATCAGAGTGTATTAATTGAAAAGGAGAATCACATGAACTCTAACGATTACAATAAGAAAGGCAATGTTGTTTGGAGTAGAAACAAGTCTTATAATTATCAAATGAAGATTTTAAAGAAGAAAAAAAATATGAAGAATGTGATCGGATTGGTGACCCAAATGAGAATGCCATATCCCCTCATGATTATCATTCTTTCAACTAACCAAAGCACGAACATTCTGATCTAACAAGTAAAGTTTTTGTTTCTCGCGTCCTTCACCAATCATCTTCCTCACTGTCAAGTCTTGAAAGATACAATGATGTAGAAAAAAATTATAGAATAATTATGTGTTTTGATAAACTTACTCACAAATAGCAGATTTGAAGGAAAGGAAGGTACAAATAAAATAGATGATAGGTTAATGGAAGAAGAATTGTGAACATGATGTCTGGAGTTTGTGATCCATCAGCAAGAGTAACAAAGTGCTTACCAACTATAGGTTACATTAAAGATAAACTAGTAGAGGACCCTGTCATATGGTCTATTGCACCGGTGTCAATAATCCATATTGATGGAGACGAATCTATTAGAAATGCAGAGGCAGATTTACCTAATTCTAAGGGAATGGAAGGGAATTTTATTTTATTCTATGCATGAAGAAGTTTAGAAAATTTTTCTAGTGAAATCTAGGAACTTGCTTCTTTTGAAGCATTAGCAACATTAGCTTCGGATTGCTCTCTAGGACGGCTTTGAAGATCCTAGTATTTTTTATTGATATGACCCAACTTATTGCAATGAGAGCATTGAGGTCGATCTCGAGATCCACAGCCTCTACCGCAGCCACATCCGTGATCTCCATGCCCTCGAAAATTTATGGAATTAGAAATGAAGGCTGAGTGCTCATGAGTAGATGATTCACTTGGCTTGATAACAACTCTTTTCTTTTCTTCTCTTTGTAGGAGAGCGCATACATCATTAAGTGAAGGTAGTTTAGGTTGCACCGGAATCTAACTTTGAACTACTTTATAGTTAGAATCAAGTCCTGCAAGCATTTCAAGAATCTGATCTTGTTCGATCCTTTTTCGAATAACTTTAGGATCTATGAAGATTGGAACATAATAACTTAGTTCCTGTCACATTCCACAGAGAGTCCCAAGATATTCGTTGAAGGTCTTGTCACTCTTACGAAAATGAACAATTTCTTGTTTCAACCAATAAACACAAGTAATATCATTTTTTTCTGAACAAACTTTCATTAATGTATCCCAAACTTCTTTTGCAATAGTTAAGAATAAGAGCCCATTTTTAACATCAGACTCTATGGAGTTGAACAACCAAGATATAACTAAATCATTTTTGGACTTCCATTCATTATACTTGATATCATCACTATAGGGTTGAAGGATTTTACCATTCACAAATCCTAGTTTTGATTTTCCACTTAAGAAAAAGATAGCCGATTGTAACCATGATAAAAAGTTGTTGCTTCCATTCAACTTGAACGGTGTTATATGCAAACATGAATCCTTCGACATGCCTTAAACTTCTCGTGCAACTATGGCACCAGTGACATTGCCTTTTGAGGTCACCACTTGATTAGATTTAAGATCTTGAATGCTTAAAGATCGCACTGCAAACATGTAGATTCTACATTGGACAACTTAACTCTTCTTACGGAGAAGAGGGATGTAACGACAAAGCGTCAACGGATCAAAAATTGCTCTAATACCATGAAAAAATTAAGAGGATGGTGAAGGATTGAAAATTGAAAATTCAGATCAATTCTGTTGGGGCTATATTCTTCCCCTTAATATAAGATTTACATATGTTTATAAGTATGAAAAACAATCCATCAATCATGTATATATGGTAGGTTTTCAAAAAATTTTTAAAATATATTTAGAAGATTCTTCACAATCAACGAATCTTCAATCAAGCCTTCATAACTATATTTAGAAGATTATTCACAATCAGCTAATCTTCAATCAAGCCTTCAATTATCATCAATCACCAATGTTATCTTTCTAATATAGCTTAGAGAAGTTACCAAATATTTAACAATCCAGCTATTGTAACTCGACATCTTGAGAATCCCAAGTTGGGTCTCAAGCATCCAAAGAAAAAATAAAGATCATGTCAACCCTTTTGCTCCCCCATCCCCACCTCACTTTTACTTATCCATTGAAACAACTACTTCATGTCTCTCTTTAACAATAAATGGAGATCCTATAGATGCAATCATTGCTTACTGAAGTCTTATCCTAGAATTCAATGATTCCATCATCAATCTTCTCAGGAATGGCCTCTTTTTATCTAGGAGTTTCAATAGATTAATGGAGATAAGTTTGTTGCATAGCTAGACAACCTAAGAGAGGGGGTGAATTGAGTTTTCAAAAACTTAAAATAGAAATATCCAATGAAAACATTTGAAGCCTATATGAATCAGATGTAAGAGTAAAGAAATATAAGAAACAATAGCACACACAAAAACAAAAAAATTTTATAGTGGTTCGGTGCACTCCCAGCACCTACATCCACTTTCGAAGAAGACTCTTGAGAATTTTACTATAATTCCATAAGATTGCAGCTGGATAGTTTTTTGGGGCTCACTATCCCAAAATTTAATTAATTTTCTATTAGGTTCATCAACCACAACCCTTACAATAATCAGATAAATCAATCTAAAATAATTAATAAAGTGAAAAATCTCAAAACCCAAGCTTCAGCCCCTGTTGAAACCAAGCACATAGAAAAAAATAAGGAAGATTTACAATACACAATGCTCCTTTAAATGAGCTGAATCATGGTCATTATAGTTTGTTGGATGCTTCTTGAATGCTTGAAGTTAATGCACTTCAAAACTTGAGAGAACTTCAGTGAAAATGATTTGCTCGTGGAAAACTAGGCGTTTATTGCTTTTTCTCTCATTTTTCTTTGATTTCTTCATTAATCTAAAAATTGCACCTTCTTTCTTTTATATCTGGAGCATTCTCTCTCATCTGAATATGATTGGAGTCTAGAAAAACTAAAATCCAACCATTGGAGAGCAGCAACTAGCCATTGAAAGCGAGAAAATTTGATCTGAAACTCTTCATCAAAAAGTTATCACCGTATCTTAAGACCTCTCCATTTGTCTCGAGACGTGACGCTAGATTTTGAGGCCTCTCGATTTGATCAAGAGACCTCTAGCCTTCAGTTGCACGAAAAATAACTTTCTGAAAAAAATGATTCGCTTGAGATCGAGAGCTCTCAATTTAGAATGAGACGTCTCGCCAAAACCGCGAGACCTCTCGAGAATCTTACAAGATCTCTCACTTTTAGAGCGTAGAAACTATATTTCTGCCTTCTAAAACTGAGAGATCTCAAGATTAACTCGAGACCTCTTGAAATCATGTCAAAAACTTATTTAGATGTGCCAGACCTCACAAAAGCTCTCGAAAAAATTTCGAGACTTCTCAAAAATTGCTCTAAGACTATTTTGAGAAAATTTTTACTACCAATCAAGGAGATTTGATTTTTATTTAAATTGAACTTCATGTCATCCTTATTTTAGTTAAAAAATTCTCTTTCTTTTGATATTTAAATACTTAAAATAAAATATATTAGTAATTATTTGCTTTAATATTTGATCATCATCAAAATCATTCAAGGAGTCAACAATCTTTCTCTTTTTAATGATGACAAAATATTAAGCAATTCATAAAAAAATGTAAGCGATACGTATATCATGTATCAATGAAAGAGAGTATGTGAAATTCTTGATTTTAAAAGAACTTAAATTTCTAATGATATACCAATTTTTGTATTAAAGCTCCTCCTTATTGTATGCTCTTTTGATTTATATGGGATTAAATGGTGTTCTTTTTTTTTGTGTTTATATGTTTATACATTTTTCTTTCTTATACCTTTTCTCTTAATTTTTCTTCTCCTTTTTGTCAGCATCAAAATCATAGTTGAGAATCATAATTCAGAGAGTCAGACATTATGGCCAAAAAGGCAAGAACATAATAAAAAAAGTTTAATTCCATTGCATAAGATTGAAATTATAATGACAAAGTTGTATATTGATTTATAAAAAGAAGATCCATACCAATATACACCAAAGGTACACTGAACAACAAACAAAAATAAGTAGAAAGAGCTAGACCTATTCCTCATCAGAGGAAACTCTATGATTGGTTTAGAGGAGGATCTAGATCTAGAGGTTGATAAGTGAGGTGTGGGTTGAAGAGATGGTGAGGGTCTGGAAGTGGATGGGGTCCGTGATCCAATGCTGCCAATCCTATCCATGATCTGCCATAATGATTTGATGAGGACTTCAATAGTGGTGCACTGGGTGATGTTGTTCTCCTCAAGTCTTCTTGCAATTCTAGCAATCTTAGATAATAGAAGTCCATTCTGAGTTGACAACCCATGTTGTTCCTTCTCCAAAATTTCAAGCCTTTGCGAAAGATTGCTGACTTGCTGGCTAAGCATTTTTTATTTATCCTTCGAAAGATATTCTTTGTTCCTCAATACTCATCAACAGTTGATGTTTTACACTAGAGAGGATGTCAATAAACCTTTCAGATATTTTTTGAACTACTTCCTCTACCATCCTTTCAAATAAACTTTCTTGATAAAAAAATAGAGGGAGGTGCAGGAAAATGACTTAGAGGCCCTTGTGGAGTATGTGGAGACTCAGGTGTGGTGAATGAAGGTCCAATTGCAGAGGGTGATGGTGGAGGAGGTGGAGACCTGTGCTCCTCAAGCTCATTCCTAGCAGCAACTTCTTCATCTGCCCTCACCCATTTGTCATCTTTTTTCATAAATTTCATTCGATTCAAAGTTTTTTCATTTATATAGTCAGTGTGCGCCAACTTCTTGAAGTCTTCACCTTCTAGATTAACTTAAAAATCCTTGAAGATCAAGGTGAAAATCATTCCATAGGGCAGACATGTTTTGCTTTTGTTGGCTGTGCCCTTTAACTATTGAAGCATTAGAGATGGAAAGTTTATGGGTGTCCTGGTTATCAAGTAAAACATAACAACTAGTTCTTTCTTCCCAACCCAGTCATGTCTTTCTACCTTTAAAAAAATTATGTGACTAATAATGCAATGTAATAATCTCATTTCCATGGAGAGATGATGTGAGACTAATTATTAATTTTTATCAATATTTTTTCTTTCCAAAATGCACTTTAAAGCTTCAGTTTTATTGCCCAAACTCAGATAGCTAGCTCCAGACCTAGGTACTTCTAAGAGTTGTCCTATCTTCCTCTCGTCCAAAGAGATGTAAACTTCTTTAACAATCGATTCTATCCTTGATGCTTGCTCAAAGTTAATGTTCTCAAAGAACTCTCTAATTAGGTCTGAATAGATGTTTACCTCAAGAGCACACAACTTCTCCCAGCCTTGCTACCTGATCCACAATCCAATACAAAAATGTTTCCTATCTAGGTATCCAATATCGACATTTCGATCCATTGGAACTATCCTTGTGGCGATGAAGAGTCGAGCTCGTGAAGAAGAGGTGGATGGAGATGCTTGGGCCATATCCCATTGCTGCTTTATCCTAGCTTCAATCGAAGGAGTGATGGACTGTCTTTGTACAGCGAAGGTGCTCTTGTTTAGAGCCATTGGAGTCTCGAATTTGGAGGGAATAGGCAATGGAACAGTGATTCAAGAGATTTAGAGGAGTGGATGGGAGTTTAGGAGAGTTTGGAGGGAGAGGTCTCGAAGAATGAAAAGAACAAATGAGAGAGAGGACCTCTCGAAAGTTCGATTAAAAAAAGGCCCCATGAAATTCTAGAGCTCTCATTTTAAAGATGAGATGTCTCGAAAAATTGAGATCTCTAGCTTTTAAAGTGAGAGGTCTCGAAGCATAGTCGAGAGGTCTCATGTATAAATTGAAACTTCTCGAGCATGAAGAAAAATTAAAATAAAAATGAGAATTTCAACCCGACTTTTCTTGATTTTTCAAGATTGAATTAGGAGTGTTTAGGATGGTAAAAGATAACCAAAAATAATCCAATAAATTTAAGATTAAACACTTTTATAGAAGATCACATATACCAAGTTCACCCTAAATTTTTGAAAAACTATCTTCATTTAAAGGTTTTGTAAAAATGTCAGCTAGTTGATTTTCAGTTGATACAAATTTAAGCAAAATATTATTATTTTGAATAAGATCTCTTATGAAGTGATGTCTAATTTCAATGTGCTTAGCTCTTGAACGTTGAATAAGATTTTTTGTCAAGTTTATGACAGTAGTGTTATCACAGCTAATGGGTATTTTGTTTTGCTTAATTTCAAAGTCTTCAAGTTGTTGCTTAATTCATAGTATTTGAGCACAGCAACTCTCCACAGCAATGTATTCGACCTCGGCCATTGATAATGCTACAGAGTTTTGCTTCTTGCTATACCAAGAGATCAAGTTCAACCCTAAAAATTGGCAGGTGCCACTAGCACTTTTTCTATCTATTTTACATCCTCCATAGTCTGCATCAATATATCCTATCAATTCAATGGAGGATTGTTTTGAGTACCAAAGTCCTAGGTTATGTGTGTAGTGAAGGAAAAACTACTTTTTTCTACCACAGGATCGGTTTGATCTGACTAGATCTGTAGAGAATATTTCAAAAATTTTTTCATAGAGGCTAATCAGATCAAAGAGTTCTCCAATCTAATTTTAATGATCCAATATTAAAAATTAAAATTAAAATAGTGACATTTGATGTTACCTTTAGGGTAAACTGCCTTTACCCTTTCGATGATCTGGGGAGACTTTGGGTTCTGGATCAAGCCACACATGTGCCTGACCTCTACCAAAGTCCACTCGGGTAAGATCTAGAAGTGCTCTCCTTCTAGATCTGATCATCAAAAATCAGATCTAAATCTGATTTTGTATAGCCTTTGAATCAACTAATGAAGGCAGCGCGCTTGTCTCACGAACGTCGTCTCTTTTCTTGAAATCTTTGCGCCAATTCCTCTTGGAACTTTGGACCAACCTTTGGGCATGGAGAAGAATAAGAGGAGGGGCATGGAGAAAGATGGGACAACAGTAAGAGGGGGTTTTGGGGTGTGGAGCAATGACCATATGAAACCCTAGGGCGCAGGATCTCTTAAATAGAGCCTTGCGCCACCTTAATGTTCCAATCAATCAAGCAACCAATTGCTTGATTTGTTTCTGATTTCTTAACAAATTTTCATGCCAACTCACATCAGAATTGCCACCCCAAAAATTCCATATAATGTCGTACAAAATAGGTAGGGAGAAAGAAAGGAACTTTGGTGCATGATGGATTCTTCCTTCTCTCTTAGAGTTTGATCTCTATCAAACTCTTTTATAGGTCAAATCTGAAATTTGATAAAGTCAAAGCCTATCCACATTGGGTGCATGCTTAGAAGGATGTGCACCCTCTCCATGCTGTACCAAAAAGTGAGGGTGCGCACCCTTAGAAAATTTTCAAGGGGCGTGCGCCCCTGATCCCTTCTTTCTTACAACAGGGTCAACCTTTGACCCTAGTGTGCGACAGAAAAGGTAGGTGACCAAAAATGGCAAATGACCAAAAATGGTAGATGTTGTCCTAAAATCATTTGATGAATTTAGACAATCCTATTCTGATCGAATAAGTTTCAATCAGAATTTCGATTGAGACGAACCAGAAAGACTATAAAAAAAGAATGTTAGGTTCAATCATATGCTAGCATGATTTTCTTGAATCTAATTGGATCTAATCCAAATCAATTGAATTAACTCCATCTAATTGATCACAACCAAATTCAAATTCTTGCATGTGGGACCCAGATAGGTTCAATTCCGTATGGTAATGAGATTTATCATGATCTCTATCATTAACATCATCGAAATACCTTTCGATGGATCAGAATTTTTCTGATTCATACAATTAGAATGATCGATCGTCAAGATAATTCTAATTGCTCCTAAAATTCATGAGTGACACCTAGCAGCATATGGTGGCCATCCATCAGAATTGAAAGCGAATCTCTCAGTGCAGCTATCTATGTGAATCGAGTCAACTATCATGAGTTTCGACAGGATTAAGGTTTAAGGTAAACTCATCAAAACTGGATGTCATATGAATGAATCATTCAATTTGAGTTTGATGTGAAATCCTAATAGAAAACTCTTTTCTATTATATCACATTGCCATGACCATGGGCTTAAGAACCCAATCTCATGATCATCATAGGACCAAATCTCTACTATCGAGATTGATAGATCCCATCTTAGTACAATCCAGTTCTTACAATGAACATACTATAGCCAACATATACCTCAGGATTCTGAATAGTGAGGAGATCGAGTTATGGTGTAGTCAAACTATAAGACACTCAAGATGAACTATCGATTCTCCTCAGATCAAAGAATCTGACATACAACTACAGCATCGAGCCAGTCATTGATGAGAAGGTAGACTTTCTTATGACTGCTCAAGGTGGTCATGCTCAGTGCCCTCGTTCTCTAACGAGTATCTGTACTCTTGCTTCGATGTCTCTACACCATAGACTTAAGACTCATCTATCCTAAAAAAGTGATCATACATCAATCTTTCGAATCGATCACCATCCTCGTGATGATCCTATGGTCAAGAGCAGTTTATGTGTTAATTATGAAAATTCATGTTTTAAATTTTTAACTCTTTAAAATATGAATTATCATTACCATTAATTCAAAGAATGCATTACAGACATTTTTAAATACATACCATGATAGAAAAATAATTTTTTTATTAATTTATAGTCAAAATTATTAAATTATCCTTAGAAGTGTATTACAAGTGTTAGCCAATCTGGCTTCTAGAGCACACATCTAATAAACTCTCACTTAATCTAAAGCTAATTGGCTATAAATCTAAGTCCCATCTTCTCAAGGTGGGCTTCGATCTTCTACTGGTCTAAAGACTTTATTAGTGGATCTACCATGTTGTCCATGGAGTTGACTCTCTTGATCTTGACGTAATCCTTCTCGAGGTAATCGTAGATGAGATGGAATCGCCGCTCGATGTGCTTAAATTTTTGGTGAGACCTTGGCTCCTTAGCCAAAGCTATGATACCATTATTATCGCAGTATAGAGAAATGACATCTGATGGCATTACTCAGAGCTCTACGATGAACCTTTTGTACCAGAATGCCTCCTTTGCAGCTTTCGATGCAATGATGTACTCTACTTCCATAGTGGAATCCGCTATCATGGTCTACTTGGAACTCTTTCAACTGATAGCACCACTATTGCACATAAATAGACTACTAGATATCGACATTCGATCATCTAAATCAGACATAAAGTTTGAGTCTATATAACCCTGGACCTAGAGTTCTTCATTATCAAAAATCAAAAATATATTCTTAGTCTTTCTCAAGTACTTAAGGATATACTTCATAGAAGTTCAGTGCTCTTCACCTGGATTCAATTGATACCTACTTGTGACACTCACAATATGGGTATATCAGGTCGTGTACATAGCATGGCATACATGAGGCTCCCTATTATAGAAGTATAAAGGATCTTGCACATGCATTCAATCTTCTCATGTGTGCTAGGATACATTTTCTTGGAGAGATGAATATCATGTCTGAAGGATACCAATCCTCTCTTAGATTTTTTCATGCTGAGCCTCTTCAGCACCTCCTCTATGTATATCTTCTGTGAGAGACCCAGCATCCTATTTGGTCTATCCCTATAGACCTTAATTTTCAGAATAAAGGATGTCTCTTCTAAATCTTTCATAGAGAACTCTTTTGATAACCATATTTTGATTGTAGTCAACATGAGAATATCATTTTCAATAAGAAAGATGTCATCCACATACAGTACGAGAAAGATAATAGCACTCCCACTAATCTTTTTGAATACACCGGACTTCTCCTCATTTTCAATGAATCCAAACAATTTGATCACATCATTGAAATGAGCATTCCAGCTCCAAAATGCTTGCTTAAGTCTATAGATGGATCTTTGCAGCTTGCAGACCTTATGATCAGCATCACTGAATATGAAACCTAGTGGTTGTTCCATATAGATAACTTTCTCAAGATATCCATTTAAGAATATCATTTTTACGTCCATCTTCTATATTTCATAATCGAAATAGACTGCAATAATAAATAGTGTATGGATGGATTTAAGCATGGCTACTGATGAGAAGATATCCTGATAATCAATGCCTTCACATTGACTATATTCTTTCGCCACTAACCTAGTCTTGAATGTCTCCATATTTCCATCTGCACCAATCTTTCTCTTGTTGATCCATTTATACCCAATAGGTACTATACCTTCAGGTAGATCTACCAAAGTCCAGACTTGGTTCGATCGCATTGAGTCAATCTCTGACTTCATTGCCTCTAATCATTTCTCAGAGTTGATATCTGATATTGCCTCGTCATAGATTTTGGGATCATTACCATGAACCCCATTTTCATGAGGAACATTTTTTTTACATCTTTTGAAATAATGCCTAAGTATCTTTCAAGAGAACAGAAAATCCTATTTGATCTATGAGGTGAAGAAGGTTGTGGTTGGACTGGCTCTATCTGATTAGGTTCCATAGGTTTCTTAACTTGTTGCTCTTGAAAGACTTTCTCCTCGAGCCTTATCTATCTTTCGATGTCACCATCTTGAATAAACTATTTTTCAAAGAAGATGACATGTCGACTCACAATCATATTATGGTCTTTCGAAAGATAGAAATAATATCCTAATGACTCTTTAGGATATTCTATAAAATGAGCTCTAAAGGACCTAGACTTTAACTTGTCTACCTGCTGTCTTTTGACATGAGCCGGACAACCCCAAATTTTGAGATGACTCAGACTTGATTTCTTACTATGCCATATCTTATACGATGTGGTAGAAACAGTTTTAAAGGAAACTCTATTCAGTAAGTAAATTACAATCATTAGATTATGTCCCCAAAAAAAATCAAGAAGGTTCGTGAAGCTCATCGTGGATCGAACCATATCTAATAGGGTCTGATTTCTTCATTCTGAAATCTTGTTGAGTTGTGCCATTTTAGGTGGAGTCCATTGAGAGACTATGCCATTTTTTTTAAGATAGTTTAAAAATTTTTGACTAAGATATTCACCTCCTCGATCTAATCAAAGAATCTTAATGGGTTTTCAGTTTGCTTTTCTACTTCATGTCTGAATTTCTTGAACTTTTTAAAAGCTTTAAACTTATATCACATTAAATACACATATCCGTACCAAGATAGATCATCGATAAAGATTATGAAGCAGATATAGTTGTCTCTGATCAGCACATCAAATGGGCCGCACACATCCATGTGTACTAGGACAAAAAGATCTATGGCCCTTTCCTCATATCCTATAAATGGGAGCTTGGTTATTTTGCTATGAAGACATGATTCATAAATCAAATATGACTCAAAAGTTAATGGACTCAATAGTCCAAATTTTTTTAATTTGTTAACCCTATCTTCTACTATAAGATCTAGCCTAAGGTGCCATAGATACTTATTATTTAGACTATCTCTAGGTTGCTTTAATCCTATGGCATTCATATTTTGCTTGATATTTAACACAGATACATCAATATGCAACTGATAGAGATCATTAATTAATAATCTACTTATAATTTTATTTTTTTCAAAAATAATAGTATAGTGGTCCTTAAGAAAGTGAATAACAAAATCTTCATGTGATAAAAAAAATAGAAATTAAATTTCTGCTTGCTGCATGCACAAAATAACAGACCCTAAGAATCAAATTTAAATCAGATGGTAGTCGAAGAGGATAGATTTTCATGGTCATAGCAGCAACTCTTGCTACATTTTTTATGCACAGGATCATCTCACCATCCCTCAGCCTCTTGCTCTCCTCAAGATCCTGCATGAAAGTATATAAATGAGCACTAGATCCAGAGTCAAACATCCAACTGGATGCAGAAAAAATCATTAAGTTAGATTCAATCACGAGCATACCTCTAGAAGGATTTGCCTCCTTCTTGTTCTTTAAGGTGGCCAGGTATAAAGAGCAGTTTTGCTTCCAATGGCCATCAGAATTATAATAGAAACACTTTTCTTCTTCGGCTTTCCCTTCTTCTTCTTTCTACCTTCCATCTTCTACTTCTTTATGATGTTCTTCTTCTTTTTAAAAGACTTTCTTTTAGAAGAAGTCTACTTCATAGCAAGCACTGAGCCCTTTGAACCTTTCATAGAGAGCTCATCAGTAACCAGCATGTTCATAAGTTCAGTCAAGGTATTTTGAAGTTTATGCATATGGTGGTTCATGATGAACTATCCATACGCATCAATTAAGAATTACAGAATTATATCGATCAGGAGGTCCTTGTCCAACTTGACATTGAGCTTCTCAAGCTCCTCTAAGTTCTTGATCATCATCAGATAATGATCTTAGACCAATTGCCCATCACACATTTGAGCCTTAAAAAATTTCTTAGTGACTTGATATTTGGCTGCAAGACTCTGTTCACTAAACAACTCTTGTAGGTGAGCTAACATTTGACGGCTGGTCTTTATATCTTCATGTTGGTACTAGAGCTCATCAGACATTGAGTCCAACATGTAATACCTAGTTTTATTATCTTTATCCATCCATTTTTTTAGAGATGCTCTCTATTCAATGGATGGATGGGCTGGTAAAGTGGGAGGATCCTATTCCAACACATGAGTCAATCTCTTGAAATCCAAAATAATTTTGAAGTTTTGAAGCCAATTCTTGTAGTTGGATTCGGTCAGTCTATGGATGTCCAGGATATGAGCTAGTGGATTGAACATAGATATTTTTCTGTAGAGAGTCAAAGTTTTTAGTTAGATTTTATAATTAGACTTAACTAATTTATTTAAAAATTTTATTTTAAATAAATTTGGCTCCCAATATTTTCTCGGATTCGTACACTTTTTGGGCAAAGATGCGAAAATCTCTATGATTAATGATTTCTAGTTGGTGATGCAATTTCACCGACAGGCTCACCACCTCACCTAACAGTTATTGATAATGGGTTAGTCGATGAGTAGATAATTCTTGTCCAATGATTCTCTAATCATGGTGCACCAATACCTGATCTCTAATTCATGAATCTCACTATGTCCGAAATATTGATCCAATTCTTAGTTAAGTCAAACCCACTACTTACATAAATTGGATTTCTGATTGGATCTCTCACCATATCTAGAATATTGAGCCCAACCCATCCTCTAATCCATAGCATCTAATGCCTAATAGACATGGTTGCATCTTTTCGGTGCAACTGAACCACTGTATCCAGTCGAGAATAATCAACCCCGAGAAGGGCCCGCACATTTATAATGATAAAAAATCTTAGACTTAATATTTTTTTAGAAAGATTTGATTTAGATCTCTTTAAACTAGAATTGACTTAGTCATAATAATTATGACTAACCTAGTGGCATGGGTTGACTTGAATTGTTAGCCATCTCTAATCAAAATAGGATCGACACAAATGGCCAAGTAAGTGAGACTGGTAGAAGGGATATGCCATTAACTCGATAAGAATGCATTTAGGTCAAGTAGCTCCTAATTAAAAATTAGTCGGTCGTATCTGTCAGACTTATCTTAGATACTAAATTATTGAATCAGAACCAATCGAGTTAGCTTACAATCTAGACTCGAACCATGGAGCCAAATCAAATCTTAACTTGATCGAGTCACATCTTAATGTGATTCGATCTTGACCCAGATTTAATTCTATAAGGCTAGTCAAATCTATGCTTTCTTTGATCCCATATAACCAACTCTTATTTTGGTTTGATCAATCGTTAGACCTAATTGAGCTATCCAAGTCTGAACCCAAATTTATGAAGATGTCTTAGATCTTAAAATTCATAATTTTAGATCTAATTAATTTTATAATCTTAATTCTTAATTAAGTTTAGGTTCATAACCAAAAATATGCAAAAAATCTTAAGATTTTAGGATCTAGAGTTTTGCAGAAAAGTAAATTCTTTATTTTTTTATTAAGGATGAACGTGCAATACCCCTACACGCTATATGAGCATCCCATCGAATAGGAAGAGAGGATCTTTAAATCCTACTTTGCTCTTATGACCAGACAGCCAAGGAGAATGCTTTAATCAAAAATAATTACTACACTACAAAATAATAAATCTACAACATGTGTCTTATATAAAGTCATAGATCTAAACATGCATGTTCTGTATACATCTCATATATCAATCATTAAATCCTAAATGCATGCTTTCATATCTGATACATCACATATAATATCTAAAAAATAAATTTTATATTGATCATATCAAAATAAAATCTATCCTAGATAAATCATAGAACTATTCTACAACTAGTCTAGGCATGCTTCATTCATATCTCATATAAAAATTAAAAATTTTATTTTTTTATTTTTAGATCTAATTATAATATTTATAAAATCTAAAAATAGAAGCATAAATATCTAAAAACAAACTAATTATATCAAAAAAAATTAGCACTAGATTACTTATAAAATAATTCTAAACCTAGTCTAGATTTGCATGTCATACAAGATTGATATGAATCTAAAATTTTTAATCCTTTTGATTTTAAATCTAATCACATCTGATGTGACATCTAAAAATATTAATATCAAATCATAGATCATAAAAAAAAATTAGATCTAAAATAGATCTAAAAAATTGCTAACCTAGGTCTGATACTAGTTGAAGAAAAAACTATTTTTTCCTGCCATAGGATCAGTTTGATCTGACTAGATCTGTAAAAAATATTTCAAAAATTTTTCTATAGAGTCTAATCCAATTAGAAAGCTTTTTTATCTAATTTTAATAATCTAATATTAAAAATTAAAATTAAAATTAAAATTAAAATAGTAACATCTGATGTTATCTTTAGGGTAAATTGTCTTTACCCTTTTGATGATCTACAAAAGCTTTGGATTCTGGATCAAGCCACGCACGTGTCTAGCCTCTACTAGAGTCCACTCAAGCTAGATCTAGAAGTACTCTCCTTCTAGATCTGATCACCAAAAATTAGATCTAAATTTGATTTTATATAGCCTTCGAATCAACTAATAAAGGCAGTGTGCTCATCTCACAAACGTCGTCTCTTTTCTTTTGGACCTTCTCTTGGAATGTTGGCCCAACCTTTGGGCATGGAGAAGAAGAAGAGGAGGGGCATGGAGAAAGAGGGGACGGCAGCAAGAGGGGGCTTTGGGGCATAGAGCAATGACCATATGAAACCCTAGGGCACAGGGTCTCTTAAATAGAGCCCTGCGGCACCTCAGTGTTTCAATCAATCAAGCAATTAATTGCTTGATTTGTTTTTGATTTCTTGACAAATTTTCATGCCAACTCACATTAGAATTGCCTCCCCAAAAATTCCATATAATGCCATACAAAATAGGTAGGAAAAAGGAAAGAAAGTTTGGTGCGCTATGGACTCTTCCTTCTCTCTTAGAGTTTGATCTATCAAACTCTTTGACCGATCAAATCTAAAATTTGACCAAGTCAAAGCCTATCCACATTGGGCACATGCATAGAGGGAAGTGTGTTCTCTCTATGCCATATCAAAAAGTAGGGGCATGCACCCTTAGAAAATTTTTAGAGGGCGTGCACCCCTGATCTCTTCTTTCTTACAACAGGGTCAACCTTTGATCCTGGTGTGCGACAGAAAAGGCAAATGACCAGAAATGGCAGATGACCAAAAATGGTAGGTGCTATCCTAAAATCATCTGATAAATTTAGACAATTCTATTCTAACCTGGATAAGTTTCAGTGGGGGTTTTGGTTAAGACAAGTCAGAAACACTACAAAAGGAGAATGTTAAGTTTAATCATGTGCTAGCATGATTTTTTTGAACCTAATTGGATCTAATCCAAATTAATTGAATTGACTCAATCCAATTGATCACAACCAGATTCAAATCTTTGTATGTGTGATCCAGATAGGTTCAATTTTATATGGTAATGAGATATATCATGATCTCTATCATTGACATCATCGAAATATCTTTCGATGGATAAAACTTTTCTGATTCATACAATTAGAATGATCGATCATCAAGATCATTCTAATTACTTTCAAAATCCACCAGTGATATCTAGCAGCATATGGTAGCAATCCATCAAAATTGAAAGTGAATCTCTCAGTGTAGCTATCTGTGTAAATCGATTCTACTATTATGAGTTCTGACAGGATTAGAATTTAAGATAAACTCATCAAAATCCAACATCCGTCATATGAAGAAATCATTCGATTTGAGTTCGATGTAAAATACTAATAGAAAGCTCTTTTCTATTATACACACTGCCATGACCATGGACTTAAGGACTCAATCTCATGATTATCATAGGACTACACCTCCACTACCGAGGTTGACAGATCCAATCTTAGTGCAATCCAATTCCTACAATGAATATGCTATAGCCAACATACATCTCAGGATTCCAAATAGCTAAAAGATCGAGTTATGATGCAGTCAAACTATAACACACTCAAGGTGAAGTATCGATGCTCCTCAGATCAAAGAATCTGACACACAACTGCAGCATCGAGCCAGTCATCGACAAGAAGGTAGACTTCCTTATGATTGCTCGAGGTGGTCATGCTCAATACCCTCATTCTCTAACGAGTATCTGTACTCTCACTCCAGTATCTCTACACCGTAGACTCAAGACTCATCTATCCTAAGAAAGTGATCATACACCAATCTTCCAGATCAAAATCTTGGGAGACTTTCTCCTCGAGCCTTATCTATCTTTCGATGCCACCATCTTGAATAAACTATTTTTCAAAAAAGATGGCATGTCGACTCACAATCACATTATGGTCTTTTGAAAGATAGAAATAATATCCTAACAAAGAAATAATATCCTAACAACTCCTTAGGATATCCTATAAAATGAGCTCTAAAGGACCTAGACTCTAACTTGTCTGCTTGCTGTCTCTTGACATGAGTTGGACGATCTTAAATTCTGAGATGACTCAGACTTGATTTTTTACCATATCATATCTCATACGATGTGGTAGGAATAGTTTAAAGAGAACTCTATTCAGTAAGTAAATTATGGTCATTAGACTATATTCCCAAAGAAAGTCAAGAAGGTCCGTAAAGCTCATCATGGATCGGACCATATCTAATAAGGTCCAATTCTTTCATTCTAAAATTTCATTGAGTTGTGGCATTCCAGGTGGAGTCCATTGAGAAACAATGCCATTTTTTTAAGATAATTTAGGAATTTTCAGCTAAGGTATTCACCTCCTCGATCTAATCGAAGAATCTTAATGGATTTTTTAGTTTGCTTTTCTACTTCATGTCTGAATTTCTTAAACTTTTCAAAAGCTTCAGACTTATATCGCATCAAATACATATATCCATACCATGATAGATCATCAGTAAAGGTTATAAAGTAGATGTAGTTGCCTCTGGCCGGCATATCAAATGGACTGCACACATCCATGTGTACTAGGATAAGAAGGTCTGTAGCTCTTTCTCCATGTCCTACAAAAGGGAGCTTGCTCATTTTGCCATGAAGGCATGATTCACGAATCAGATATGACTCGAAAGTTAATGAACTCAATAGTCTGAATTTCTCTAATTTGTTAATCCTATCTTCCACTATATGATCTAGCCTAAGGGGTCACAGATACTTATCATTTAGACTATCTCTAGGTCCCTTTAGTCCTCCGGCATTTATATTTTGCTTGACATTTAATATAGATATATCAATATACAACTGATAGAGACCATTAATTAAGAATCCACTTGCAATTTTATTTCTTTCAAAAAGAATAGTATAGTGGTCCTTAAGAAAGTTAATAACATAATCTTTATGTACTAAAAAAGAAATAGAAATCAAATTTCTGCTTGCTACAAGTACAAAATAACAGTCCCAGATGATAGTCGAAGAGGGTAGGTTTTCATGACCACAGCGATAATTTTTGCTCCATTTTCGACGCACAGGATCATCTCACCATCCCTCAGCCTCCTGCTCTCCTCAAGACTCTGCATGAAAATACACAAATAAGCACTAGATCTAAAGTCAAGCATCCAATTGGATGCAGAAGAAATCATTAAGTTAGATTTAATCACGAGCATACCTCCAGAAGGACCTGCTTTCTTCTTATTCTTCAGGGTGGCCAGGTATAAGGAGTAGTTCTGCTTTCAATGGCCATCAAAATTATAATAGAAATACTTTTCCTTATCGATGGCCTTCTTCTTTGGCTCTTCCTTCTTCTTCTCTCCACCTTCCATCTTCTGCTTCTTCACGGTCTTCTTCTTCTTCTCAAAAAAAAAAATTTTGAAAGAAGTTTGCTCCACAACAAGCACTGAGCCCTTTGAACCTTTTATAGAGAGCTCAATAGTAACCAACATGTTCATAAGTTCAGTCAAGGTATTTTGAAGTTTATGCATATGGTGGTTCATAATGAACTATCCATACACATCAGTCAAGGATTGCATAATTATATCGATCTGCAGATCCTTGTCTAACTTAACATCGATCTTCTCAAGCTCCTCTAAATCTTTGATCATCATCAGAAAATGATATTGGACCGACTGTCCATCACGCATCTGACTTTAAAAAGTCTCTTAGTGACTTGATATTTGGCTACGTGATTTTATTCACCAAACAACTCTTGTAGGTGAGCCAACATTTGACGACTAATTTTTATGTCTTCATATTAGTGCTGGAGCTCATCAGACATCGAGCCCAACATGTAATACCTGATTTTGTTATCTTCACCCATCCATTTTTTTTAGAGATGATCTCTACTCAGCGGATGGATGGATTGATAAAGTGGAAGGATCCTGTTCCAACACATGAGTCAACTTCTCAAAATTCAAAATAATTTTGAAGTTTCGAAGCTAATCCTTATAATTGGATTCAATTAGTCTATGGGTGTTCAAGATATAGGCTAGTGGATTGGATGCAGACATTTTTCTGTTGAGTATCAAAGTTTTCAATTAGATTTTATAATTTGACTTAATCAATTTATTTAATAATTTTATTTTTAAATAAATTTGGCTTTCACTATTTTTTTGGATCTTTACACTTCCTAGACAGAGATACAAAAATCTCTATAATTAATGATTTCTAGTGGATGGTGCAGTCCCACCGACTGGCTCATCACCTCACCTAATACTTATTGATGATGGATTAGTCGATGAGTGGACAACTCTTATCCAATGATTCTCTAATCATGGTACACCAATACCTGATCTCTAATTCATGAATCTCACCATGTCCGAAATATTGATCCAATCCTTAGTTAAGTCAGATACACCACTTGCACGAATTGGATTCCTGATTGGATCTCTCACCATATCCAGAATATTGAGCCCAACCTATCCTCTAACACATAACATTCAATGCCTAATAGACATGATTGCATCTTTTCAATGCAACTAAACCATTGTATCCAGCCGAGATCAATCAATCCCAAGAAAGATCCACACATCTACAATGGTGGAAGATCTTAGACTTAATATTTTCTTAAGAAAATTTGATTTAGGTCTCTTTAAACTAGACTTGACTTAGTCATAACAATTATGACTAACCTAGTGGCATGGGTTGGCTCGAATTATTAGCCATCTCTAATCAAACCATCTCTAATCATTAACTCGATAAAAATACATTCAAATCGAGTAGCTTTCAATTAAAAATCAATCGATCGTATCTGTCAGACTTATCTTAGACACCAAATTATCGAATTAGAATCAATCGAGTTAGCTTATAATTCAGACTCGAACCATGGAGCCAAATCAGGTCTTGATTTATTTGAGTCATATCTTAGTGTGATTTGATCTTGACCTAGACTTAATCCTATAAGACTAGTCAAATCTAAGCTTTCTTTGATCCCATCTAATCAACTCTTGATTTGATTTGATCAACCGCTAGACCTAATTGAGCTATCCAAGTCCGAACCCAAATTTATGAAGGTATCTTAGATTTTAAAATTCATAATTTTAGATCTAATTAGTTTCATAATCTTAATTCTTAATTAAGTTTGGGTTCATAACCAAAAATATACAAAAAATTTTAGAATTTCAAGATCTAGGATTTTGCAAAAAACTACATTTTTAGTTTCTGATTAAGGATGAACGCACAGCACCCCTACACGCCATAAGACCATCTCATTGAATAGAAGGAGAGGGTCCTTAAATCTTATTTTACTCTTATGACCGGATGGTCAAGGAGAATGCCTTAATCAAAAATAATTACTACACTACAAAATAATAAATCTACAACATATATCTCATATAAAGTCATAGATCTAAACATGCATATTCTATATACATCTTATGTATCAATCATTAAATCCTAAATGCATGCTTTCAGATCTGATACATCACATATAACATCTAAAAAATAAATTTTATATTGATCATATCAAATTAAAATCTATTCTAGATAAATCATAGAATTATTCTATAACTAGTCTAGGCATGCTTCATTCATATCTCATATAAAAATTAAAAATTTTATTTTTTATTTTTAGATTTGATTATAACATTTATAACATCTAAAAATAGAAGTATAAAAATCTAAAAAATAATTATATCAAAAAAAAATTAGCACTAGACTACTCATAGAATAATTCTAAACCTAGTCTAGATTTGTATCTCATACAAGATTGATATGAATCTAAAATTCTTAATCCTTTTGATTTTATATCTGATTACATCTAATGTGACATCTAAAATTTTTAATATTAGATCATAGATTATAAAAAAATTAGATCTAAAATAGATCTGAAGATCTGCTAACCTGGCTTTAATACTAGTTGAAGGAAAAACTATTTTTTCCTGCCATAGGATCGATTTGATCTGACTAGATCTGTATAGAATATTTTTAAAAAAAATTATAGAGTTTAATTAGATCAAAGAGTTCTCTAATTTAATTTTAATGATCTAATATTAAAAATTAAATTAAAATTAAAATAGTAACATCTAATGTTACCTTTAGGATAAACTACCTTTACCCTTTTGATGATCTGCAGAAACTTTAGGTTCTGGATCAAGCCACGTACGTGCTTGGCCTCTACCAGAGTCCACTTAGGTTGGATCTGAAAGCGCTCTACTTCTGAATTTAATTGCCAAAAATTAGATCTAAATCTAATTTTTTGTAGCCTTCGAATCAATTGATGAAGGCAGCGCGCTCGTCTCACGAACATCGTCTCTTTCCTTGAAACCTTTGCGCCAATTCCTTTGGACCTTCTTTTGAAACCTTGGCCCAACCCTTGGGCATGGAGAAGAAGAAGAGAAGGGGCGTGGAGAAAGAGGGGATGGCAGCAAGAGGGGGCTTTGGGGCATGGAGCAATGACCATATAAAATCCTAGGGCACAAGGTCTCTTAAATAGAGCCTTGCACCATCTCAGTGTTCCAATCAATCAAGCAACCAATTACTTGATTTATTTCTAATTTCTTGATAAATTTTTATGCCAACTCACATCAAAATTGCAGCCCCAAAAATTCCATATAATGTCGTACAAAATAGGTATGGATAAGGAAAGAAAGTTTGGTGTGCAATAGATTCTTCCTTCTCTCTTAGAGTTTGATCTCTATCAAACTCTTTGACTGGTCAAATCTAAAATTTAACCAAGACAAAGCCTATCCACATTAAGCGCATGCCTAGGAGGATGTGCGCCCTCTCCATACCATACCAAAAAATGGCGGTGCATCCCCCTAGAAAATTTTCAGAGGGTTCTTACAACAGGGTTAACCTTTGACCCTGGTGTGCGACAGAAAAGGCAAGTGATCAAAAATTATAGGTGACCAAAAATGGCAGATGTTGTTCTAAAATTATCTGATAAATTTAGATAATCTTATTCTGACCTGGATAAGTTTCAGTCAAGATTTTGGTTAAGACGAACTAAAAAGACTACAAAAGAAGAATGTTAGGTTCAATCATGTGCCAACATGATTTTTTTGAACCTAATCGAATCTAATCCAAATCAATTGAACTGACTCAATCTAATTGATCACAACCAGATTCAAATCCTTGTATGTGTGATTTAGTTAGGTTCAATTTTGTATGGTAATGAGATATATCATGATCTCTATCATTGACATTATCGAAATATCTTTTGATGGATCAAAATTTTTTTGATTCATACAATTAAAATGATCGATCATCAAGATCATTCTAATTGCTCCCAAAATCCACCAGTGACATCTAGCAATATATGGTGGCAACCCATCAAAACTAAAAGCAAATCTCTCAATGCAGCTATCTATGTGAATCGATTCTACTATCATGAGTCCTGATAGGATTAGGGTTTAAGATAAACTCATCAAAACCCAACATCCATCATATAAATGAATCATTCGATTTGAGTCCAATATGAAATCCTAATAGAAAATTTTTTTCTATTATATCACACTACTATGGCCATGGGCTTAAGGACTCAATCTCATGATCATCATAGGACTACACCTCCACTACCAAGGTTGATAGATCTCATCTTGGTGCAATCTAATTTCTATAATAAACACGCTATAGCCAACATATACCTCAAGATTTTGAATGACTAGGAGATCAAGTTATGGTGCAGTCAAACTATAACATACTCAAGATAAACTATTGATGCTCCTCAGATCAAAGAATCTAACATATAAATGCAGCATCGAGTCAATCATTGACGAGAAGATAGACTTTCTTATGACTACTCGAGGTGGTCATGCTTAGTGTCCTCATTCTCTAACGAGTATCTGTACTCTTACTCCAGTATCTCCATACCATAGACTCAAGATTCATCTATTCTAAAAAAGCAATCGTACATTAATCTTTCGAATCGATCACCATCCTCTTGACGATCCTACGGTCAGGAGCAGTTTATGAGTTAATTATGAAAATTCATGTCTTAATTTTAACTCTTGAAAATATGAATTATCATTATCATTAACTCAAAGGATGTATCACAGATATTTTTAAATATACACTATGATAGAAAAATAATTATTTTATTAATTTATAGTTAAAATTATAAAATTATTCTTAAAAGTGAATTATAAATATCAGCGAATCTGGCTTCTAGGGCACACATCTAACATGTAGATTAAATATCTAAATATTCTTTTCATAGCTAGTAAATGAGATTCTTTAGGGTTAGACTGAAATCTAGCACACATGCAAACACTAAATAATATATTAAGCCTACTTGCAATTAAATAGAGTAGGGATCTAATAATACCTTTGTAGAGCTTTTCATTTACAGTCTTACCATTTTCATCTTTGTCGAGTTTGCATGAGGAGCTCATTAGTGTGCCGATATCTTTTTCATTTTTTATGTCAAACTTTCTTAGCATTTTCTTGATGTACTTTATTTGGCTAATGAAAATGCCTTTCTTTGATTGTTTGATTTGTAGTCCAAGGAAGTTCAGTTCCCCCATCATGCTCATTTCAAATTTTCCCAACATTAACTTTACAAACTCTTGATAAAGAACTTCATTAGTAGCTCCGAATATGATCTCATCCACATATATTTGAACTACAAGAAGGTCATTATTTTTTTTTTCAAAAATAGTGTAGTGTCCATACTTTCTCTAATAAAATTATTTTATAATAAAAATTTACTTAATCTCTCATACCATGCTCTAGGTGCTTATTTAAGTCCATATAGTGCTTTATTTAATTTGTACACATGGTTAAGAAGTGAGTGATTTTCAAAATCAAGTGGTTGTTCTACAAAAACTTCTTCAGCGATATAACCATTCAAGAAGGCACTCTTTATATTCATTTGAAATAATTTAATGTTCATGTAGCGAGCAAAGATAAGTAATAATCTAATAGCCTCTAATCTTACTACAGAAGCATATGTTTCATTAAAGTCAATCCTTTTTTCTTGATTATATCCCTTAGCAACTAGTCTAACTTTATTTCTTACTATATTTCCATGTTCATCTAATTTGTTCCTAAATATCCATTTTGTACCAATGATAGGATGATCAAGGGGTCTATTTACAAGAATCAATACATTGTTTCTATCAAATTGGTTTAGTTCATCTTGCATAGCTAGCATGCAATTAGAGTTTTTTTCAGCTTCTTCTATACTCTTAGGTTCTATTTGAGAGACAAAAGCAATATAATCAAATGTATTTTTAAAAGAAGATCTAGTTCTTACTCTTCATAAGGGATCACCTAAAATCAATTCTCTTGGATGATTATGTGCATACCTCCACTCCTTAGGTAGATCTCCATGATCATTAGATGTTTCATTTTTACTGTCCTTATCTTGTTCAATGGTTGTTGTAGATTAACCTTTATCATGGATGTTGTTGTCCTTCAAGTTTAGCTCCTTCATTCCATCTTCGAGAATTCATGTGTTATCATCAAAAACATCTTTCTTTCTCGAAGCTTGATTGTTAGCTTCATCAAAAATGACATGGATTGATTCTTCAACAATCAATGAATGTTTGTTGAAGATCCTATATGCTTTACTAGATGTAAAGTATCCAAGAAAAATATCATCATCAGTTTTAGCATCAAATTTACCTAGGTTGTCCTTATCATTATTATGAATGAAGCATTTGCAACAAAAGATATGAAAATAATTAATATTAAATCTTTTTTTCTTTCAAAGCTCATAGGAGATTTTCTTTAAAATCGAGTGAATAGAAACTCTATTAAGGATGTAACATGTTGTGTTAATGGCTTCAGCCCAAAAGTATTTGGATAGATTCACATAATATGGTACGATCAATGTTAACTAAAGTTCTATTTTTTTTTCAACTACTCCATTTTATTGAGGAGTTTTAGGTATAGAAAAATTATGTTCTATACCATGTTCATTACAAAATTCTTCAAAAAAATTATTTTCAAATTCTATGCCATGATCACTATGAATACAAACTATAGTTGAGTTCTTTTCATTTATTACTTTCTTGTAAAATTTTGAAAATATTGAAAAAGCTTCATCTTTGTATACCAAAAAAAAACCCATGTGAACCGGGAATAATTATCAACTATGATAAGACCATACTTCTTTCCTCTAAGGCTTGTAGTCCTAGTAGGTCCAAACAAATCCATATAAATCAATTCAAGAGGCCTAGAAGTTGAGATCATATTTTTAGATTTGAAACTTTTTCTAGTTTATTTTTCAAATTGGCAAGCATCATAAACATGATCAAATTTAAAATTCAATTTTAGTAGGCCCTTAACTAAGTCTTTATTAAACAATTTAGATAGAGTATGCATGCTAGCATGATCTAACTTATGGTGCCAAAGTCAACTAGTTTCTTTGATGTTAGCATTTATTGCAACTAGGCATTGACCACTCTTCATGGCAATTTCATCAAGATTTATCTTATAGATGTTGTCATGTCTAAATTCAATAAATTTTAAACTATCATCCAAGGAACTAGATACTCTGTACAAAGAAGATTCAAAAGAAATTCTAAAATCTTTATCATAAAGTTGACTAATACTAAGCAAGTTATGTTTTAAATTATCAACTAATAATACATTATCTATAAAGATAGGAGTAATCTGAATTTTACCAATGCCAATTATTTTTCTTTTGCCGTTGTCGCCAAACATGACTACTCCCCCTTCCTCTCTAGAGTGAAAAATTATTTTTCATCATCTGACATATATCTTGAGCAGTCACTATCCAAGTACCACTCACGTTTAGATCCTTCGACTGCATGACATTCCTGCACAAATAATCAAGTGATAGTTTTAGGTACCCAAGTCTTCTAAGGTCTTTTTGGGTTAGTGGTCATGATTCTTTTTGGAACCTAAATTCTTTTAACTTATTTTTCACTGAATTTTCTAGCATTACATTCAAATACCTTATGTCCTATTTTTCTGTATCTAAAGCAAGTGATATGTGTGGTGCTAATTGCTATGGATGCAGTGAAAAATTCTTTAAAAACTTAGTTTGTCTTTAAGTTAGTATCCTAGTCCGGCTTTATCATAAACTTCTCTTTAATTATTTAAAATTATTTATAATTTTTTAGAACTATAAGTAAATTTATCAACTAAAGTTAATTTATCCAATTCATTCTTTAGAATTTTGTTTTCTTCTTTTAACTTGTTGTAGTTACTAATTAGTTCTTTCTTTTCTTTTATAAGAGTTTGATTCATTTTCTTAAGATTTTTATTTTTTGTATTGATCTTCTTAAAATCTTTTATTAAGTCATAAAAAGTATCTTGAAGCTCGTCAAAAGTAAAGTCTGAGTCAAGAGTGGAGGATACCTCATCATCTTGTGCCATGAAGCACAAGTTTGCTTCATTTTGATTTTTTTCCTTCAAGCTTGACTCGTCGCTATCGCTCCAAGTCGCTAACATAGCTTTCTTCTTCGTTCTTTTTGGTGCCTTCTTCAGCTAAGGACATTCAATCCTCAAATATCCTGGCTTCTTGCATTCGTAGCACGTGGGCTGATCCTTCTCCTTTTCTTTCTCTTTCTTCCTACTAGCTTCTCCTATAATAAAGCTTCTCTTCTTGAATTCTTGTCTTCTTCTTTTCATAATTTTTTTAAATTTTTTGATTACCAAGGCCATGTCTTCATCATTCTCTTTACTAGTGGACAGATCATCTTCTTCTTTAGCTGCCATGGATTTCAATGTTATTATTTTCTTCTTCTTGTTGTCCTCTTCATTATGCTGATCCATGGCAAGCTCATGTGTCATCAGAAATCCAATAAGCTCCTCTAAAGATAGAGTATTCAGATATTTTGCCTCCTGGATGGCTGTCACCTTGACTTCCCATGTCCTAGATAAAGATCTGAGAATCTTTCTTATCAATTCACTGTTAGTATAAACTTTTTCTGAGCTTTCAAACTATTTATAATATCAGTGAATTTTATATACATGCTAGTAATGGATTCAGTAGGGTCCATTTTAAATAATTCATATTGGTGGACTAGCATGTTTATTTTGGTTTCTTTGACTTAATTTATCCCTTCATGCATGACCTTAAGTCTATCCTAATTTTTTTTTGCAGAATTATAAATAAAAATTTGGTTAAACTCATTTGCATCAAGAGCACAATATAGTACATTCATTGTCTTGACATTTAATTGGATAAGTTTTTTATCCGTTTTATCCCAATTCTTCTCTGGCTTAGGAGAGGATATGCCATTGACAATTATTATAGGTGTGTATAGCCCATTGACAATAACACTCCATATCATAGTCGAGGGCTTGAATACAAATGTGCTTGCAAGCTTTTCAATAGATATAATTAGATCCCTTGAAAAAAGATGGCCTATTTGTGGATTGCGATTCGGCAAGTGAACCTCTTAGTTGGATTGACATGATCTTTATCTCTAGTTGATAAAATCAATAATTAGTAGAGAACCAAGGCTTTGACACCAATTGTTGTCCAGCTAGACAATCCAAGAGGAGGGATAAATTAGGTTTTCAAAAACTTAAAATAGATATGTACAATGAAAATGTTTGAAGCCTATGTGAATCAGATGTGAGAGCAAAGAAATATAAGAAGCAATAGCACACACACACAAACAAGAAAATTTTATAATAGTTCGGTGCACTCCCACCACCTCCGTCTACTCTCCAAGCAAGACTCTTGAAAATTTTACTATAATCCCGCAAGATTATAGCAAGATAGTTTTTCCGGACTAAGTATCCCAAAATACAGTTGGTTTTTTCTTAGGTTCACCAATCACAACCCTTACAATAATCAGATAAATCAATCCAAAATAATTAATGAAGAGAAAAATCCCAAAACTCAAGCTTCAGTCCCTTCTGAAACCAAGTACATGGAAAAAAATAAGAAAGATTTACAACACACAATACTCCTTTAAATGAGTTGAATCATTGTCGTTGCAATTTGTTGAATGCTTCTTAAATGCTTGGAATTAATGCACTTCAAAACTTGAGAGAACTTGAGTGAAAATGATTTGCTCATAGAAAATTGGGCATTCGTTGCCTTGTCTCTTATTTTTTTTATTTCTTCGTTAATCTGAAAAACGCATCTTCTTCCTTTTATATCTAAAGCATTTTCTCTCATCTGGATGTGATTGGAGTCCAGAAAAAGTGAAATCCAACCATTGGAGAGCAGCAACTAACCGTTGGAAATAAGAAAATCCGATTTGGAATGTTCCATCAAAAAATTATCGCCGTGTCTCGACACCTCCTAGTTTATCTCGAGATATCTCACAAAATTTCGAGACCTCTCGGTTTGATTAGAAGATCTCTTGCCTTCAGTCGCTCGAAAAATAGCTTTCTGAAAAAAAAATGATTCGTTTGAGATCTAAAGCTCTCGATTTAGAATGAGATATCTCGCCAGAACCGTGAGACCTCTCGAGAATCCTACAAGATCTCTCGCTCTTAGAGCATAGTTTTGTCTTCTGATATCGAGAGCTCTCAAGATTAACTCAAGACCTCTCGAAACCGTGCCAGAAGCTTATTTGGATATGCCAAACCTCACGAGAGCTCTCGAAAAAATTTTGAAATCTTTCAAAAATTGCTCTAAGGCTATTTTAAGAAAATTTTTGCTGCGAATCAAGAAGATTTGATTTTTATTTAAATTGGACTTCGTATCATCCTCGTTTTGATCAAAGAGCTCCCTTTCTTCTGACATTTGAACACTTAAAATAAAACATATTAGTAATAATTTATTTTAATATTTGGTCATCATCAAAATTACTTAGGGGGTCAACAAAGTTTATTTTCTTCTCTCTTTAATTTTCTCTCTTTTGTTGGCTTTGGCATGATAATAAGATTGTTCTATTATGATTTGGGTGTCACGAATTCATAGCTATTTACATGCAAAGTAAGGCAATATACATTTGACCCTCCACAGATGTTGCAGTAGCAAGAATCTCATATATTAGAATGCCTTTTTCCAATCTTCTATCTCTTTTCAACATTCAAATGCCTTTTTCCAATCTTCTATCTCTTTTCAACATTCAAGTCTTGATCTCCTCCTGCTCATCTTTTTTCTTTTTCTCATATCTCAACTCCGACGAGGGGATATAGGGATTTGGTAGAACCTTAAACTCCCACCTTAACCCTAGCCCCATCCAACCTAGATCTACAAAGATTTACCTTCTTATTCTCTAGATCCATGATTCTTTTCTATAGAGAAAAAAATCTTGTTGTCTCCTACGTAGATCTCTGCCCTTATTATCTTATATCACGTTTTTTGACACATTTTTTTCAATCTCTCATCTATTTCTGTCCATACAACTCTTTTGCAGCCCCTTTTTTATTGTCGCTAAGATCCCATTTCATGGGATCTTTAATGATTTACTATTCTTTTTGGGTAAAAATAATTTCAGATTAATATTCTTATTTGGTCTAATTTAATGGGTTTCAGGTTCATGCAAACCGATTACTTTCAGTTGCATCCAACAGAATCACACGCAATTCCAGCCACAAGCAACTTGAGCTCCCTTTATCTATTTATCTTTATTGTTAATTTGTTTCAAAAGAATGGAATGCTTAGGAAGTCAGAGAAGAGTTTGTCAATTAAAAATACGAGATTCAAGAATTTTGGCAGTTCATGTTTTTCCCCTATCTGGTGGTGGATATCTCGAAATAAAAGATTACATCACAATACTGGACAAAAGGAAGATGCAATAGCTATTAATCCATGTATTTTATTGTTATTTGTTACAAATGTCATTCTTGCAGGGATACTCAAGCATGCAAAATTGATAAGAAAGGGGAAGAAAGAACGACTTCAGAACATAGACGAAATGACACTTTCAGTAGACGAATATAAACATCTTCACTCATTCGTAGTACAAAACCTTCCATCTACATCAACAACAAACACCCTCAGTTTAAGTTCCTCCCAAGTATTCCCCCACACAACATGCTCTGCATGTAGAAGAAACACAGATGACAATGGAAGCATAAGAAACAAGCCTAAGTAAACAACCCAACACACATTTGTTGCCTAGGAGAGCATGCTTTTGTTTACTACTCAGCTTGCCACTAGGAACAAAGGTTAATCCCTGACCAGGATATTGTCAGGAAGGGAAAAGGTTGCTGCACCATGTTAGTGCCCAGTGTTTTCGTATATAACTCAATATATGCGATGATGAAGAAAGAAGCTTGTGACTTCACCAAAAGCAAATAAAGGCAAATGCACACAATGACATTCTAATGCAGCAGAGCTTCTTCTTTAGCATCTCTCTTTCTTCTCTCCCTTGTCATAGATACTGTTCATGAATTCTGGCTCGGTTCTCCTCCCACCACATCCTTGCATGCATCTCACTGAACCTCTCCCGGCTGCAACAATTTGCACCATCCAAACGCGGGATCAGAAGCCAAAACAAGGCACAAGCAAAAGGTAGAGCTTTACGAACAAAAATAAAATAGTGTGTATTGTGTAACTAAGAGGGCGAAGATCCGCTATTCCGTGGATCAAACCAACGAGCAAGACCCTGTCTGAAAGACAGCTCAGTCGGCTTGGCACGAAATGGCATGGATAGATATGCCAATGGGCCAGGTCCAGCATAGCATATGCACGATGAACAGGCCCAAGCCAAATCCAACCCGGCCGACTATAGTTGCACTCATCCAAATTCGAGGTTATGGCTTCAAGTTTCGGTGTCGTTGATTTCTACATATTTAACCCAGATAATTAAAGAATTAGTAAAAATCATCCATTCAAATTCCAATATCCAAATCCAAGACTTGAGGATACGTTTTTAAAGAGGTGATCTTATGAAATGGTTCACCGTAATAAATGGGCCATATCCATACCAGTCGTTCCAGTCTTAATCCAGCAAGAAGACCAGTTAGGCCTTGTTGCTGGCCCAAAAAAAAAAAAGAGGTTACTGAAATATATAATGAGAAAAAAGAGATGGACTAGTTTACAGTTTAGAACAGGGAAAGGAGGGAGTACCTGAACCGGACGCGGCGGAGCTCTCTGAAACCACCGGGCAGCGCCCGGATGGTAATATAAACCCCGGGCTCGTCTTCCTCCACCCACTCCCTCTCCTGGTCGCTAGCATTGCTCATCGACACCGACAGCTCCCCCGACCGGTCCGCCTCCTCCGGGGACGAGCTTGTTCGCACAGACGCATCCATTGACGATGTCTCGGTCTTCGCTCCGCTGATGCTCGACAACTTTGGTGTCGACGCCAGCCCACCTGAATCATAACACTGCCGCCCTGGATGGTGGTGATGGTGGTTGTGGTGGTGGCCGTGGTGGCTTGAATGGTGCTCGAGTGAGTCCGACGATGAGTAACCCATTGCGCCGCCGCCCATCAGTGGCCTGTGGAAGTTGCGGGGGAGCCGCTCTTTGCTCAGCGGCGGCGTCACCGGGCTATCCTCCTTGGAGCTCTGAAAAAAGAAAGAAACAAAGACGAAGTCGCGAATTAACGGAGGTCGTCAGAAGGAATTTGGACAACAACCGAGAAGGCATGGGTTGGGGGGAAGGCTCATGGCTCACCTCGTCTTCGGACCTAGGAGGAGTGGGGAGGGGGACGGCTTGCCGATTGAACCTCTGGACGTTATAGAGCTCCATGACCTTGTCGTAGTTCTCGGCCCACCACCGCTGGGCTTGCCACTTGTTAAACATCTCCCGGCTGTATGTGATTCAAACCAAACCAGCATTACGATTCAAGCATTTCCACAAAAATTTGACATAGTTTAAACCTAAAAAAATTCTATAAGTTACTTACAATTACTTAAAATATTCTCTATTTCATGGCCAGAAGAATCTTTGAAGCATTCTTGATAAATGACTTAATAAAGAAATTGTATTTGATATTCACTAAACTATTCATAAATTGGTTATAACTAATTGGATACATGCTACATGTTAATAGTGGCATACATTGAAAGCTAAAGCTGAAACTATGTAAGAAGACTATTGTAGGTAAAATACGAGGCTAGTTAAATTGCATTTATTTTGTTTTTACCTGAAAATTGTCGTCTTTATTTGACCACCCTTGGTTGTCATCTCAATTATTGATTTAGGGTCCAATTACTTCTGGATCCTTTTTGTCGTCATCTCAATTACTGAGTTGGGATCCAAATACTTCTGGATCCTTTCTGGTTCTTTTCACCCAGCATCGTACATTATGGTGGCACCCCACCAATCAATGGGTTGAGTAAAGACTCAAGGGGGTCAGCTTGGCATGGACGGCAGGGTTGATGATTTTAACAAGACTACGATTGTAATCGTGTTAGACGCCAGCTAAATCTGTGGTTAAACCTAAGACACCGTTTACAAATGGGATAAATAGAAAATTATTGCCTTTGATCTCTAGAGTGTTGTTTGATGGTAGAATAATTAGCACAAGTCCGAACTTCTGGTTAGATAAAGTGTGATTATTTCCGCTAGTGATTATATAGTACTGCTGTACAAGAAACAACACTGATGTTACTCTCCGATTAATCATGTTCTTCCATTTTTCATTACCTTCCGGTAATGAATGATGATTTTTGACAATTTTAATAGTATGACAACAAAATGACCAGGATGCCCCGCCTCACGAGGATCCAAGGAAGCACCGATCCAGGTTCGACGGAACCATCAGTGACCAGTGGTCCAATCCCTGCTTAGACTTACCTGGCAGTTATCCCTGGGAAAGGCCAGGACAAGTGGCCTATTCTGATGTCTATCCTACATCCCAACAAAACCTAAAGTCCGTATGGTAATAAGGCTCTGTCTTTGATTCCAAGAATGTTATTTCTGCCTCATCTAGTTGGACGGATTTTTGGATATGTTAGCCAAACCACTGTTCCAGTACCGCATTCATCATGCCTCGGGGACCCCGATCTAACCAGATGCAAACCTAAAGTGAGATCCAATGTTTTGAAACAGCCTGTGATGATAAGGTAGGGTCATCATATTCTAGTAACATTTATCCTAATTCATCATTTTCTTATAATTACATCTTGAATTAAACAGATGAATACAAAATCATAAATCTAAGATCTTCAAGAAGCATGGGTGTTTTAAATCAAATTTACTTGGAAATGATAAACGCCGTTACAGTTCAACCCGGCCTGTCTTCGTTAGAAGATGTCTCAGGCTTTTCAAAAGGCAATGAATAAACTAACGGGGTGCTTGGCTGAAAAAAGTTCAGACCTAAAATAAGAATGTGGATAGATGACAGTCATTCCAATCATTTGATTGGACAGAATTCTATTTTGATTGATTCTAAGGCAGAATAAGAATTCACCCAACATCCCTAAAATTCAATCTCTACACTTCCTTAAGAATTCACATCTTCATTCCGATTCCAATTACACACGAGCATACGAGCATTCCAATTTTCATTCTAATTCATTCTGTTATTTTTTTTCCTCACACAAACCATCAGGGAAGCGTAAAATCAAAGCCAATGACATAGAATGTACGGCTCCACGGTATTCAAAGGAGTAGCAGGCGCTTAATGACTATAAGGCTACTCTAGATGACTATTCATTACTTAGACCTAACAAGCAAATATTTATTTACACGCTCGAAATAGTTGGCCATAAGGCTTATTTGGATGCTGGAAACCCAGCGTCATTTTTCTTTGCTCTGGAAATTGTTGACGTTTAGAGTAAAAGGCAATTATAAAATTTGAAAGACCGCAAATCTCAGACAACATCACCAGTGTTGGTTAATCAAGTTTTCTCAAAAAAATAAAATAAAATAAAAATAAATAAAAAAATCATGCTCCAGCCCATCAAGCTTCCCTACTCGTTATCTTGAAGATTACATTTATGTGGAATATATCTCTTGATTAGGGGGGCTGCGAACCTAATTATATCTGTAATCATTGTGGCATGATACATCATCAACCCACCTAGCATTATAAACATATCATGGCTTTATCTTCTTCTTCCCCTTGTATATGGCAACGTGTAACCAGAAGCGCGAATGACCATGATCCCCAATTAGAACAAATTTTATTGCTTTTGTAGTATGATAAATATTGTTTGAACTAAAGCAAAATCAGTCTATTTATTGTGAAGTTGAAAGCATATAAATTTGTGGACTACGACGGGCGAAGATATGAGTAAGAGATGATGAGTCTGGAATGATGCAGTTGGCTCTGAACAAACTTGAAATGTCTATACTAGAAGGTTTTCACATCTAAGTTGCGCTTGGCAAGCAGTCTGACACCATCTTGTGTCTTCATATAGCGTCTGGCAGGTTTGACAAGCATGAGGGGAAGCTTCATTTTATCATACGATCTGTAATTGAGGTCAACCCTTCTCTCTATCGATAAGAAAAAGGGGGGGGGGAAAGGATATTTATTATTTATGATTTTTCATAAATTTATAAGATTTTCTTCTTCTCATCCTTAAGAGAGACTTGAATTAAAAAGGCAAGGATTAAGAAAAGATGCAAATACCTACACGATATAGGCATGAGATAGTTATGAGAGGTAATCGAAAACTAAAAAAAAAGAACAAGAAGAAGAAGAACACGACGACTTGTGAATGTAACTTCAACAGAAGTTTAAAAAGAAATTGAAACAAGATCAGTGGGAACCTGGTAAGCAGACAGGTTCATCCCTTTTCCCTATTGGGTGAAGAAACCAACTTAGATTCACATCTTCTTGATAGCAATAAAGAAGTTTACTTATTTATAAGCTATGACCATTCTATGGCTAGACATTAGGAAAGGGTTTTTATGGTTGGACACTTTTAAGTGCAAAATGCTGCTCAGGCTCATATTGAGATTCATGTTTCATGTGCCACGCGCTATATATGGAGCGCATGAATGATGTCAAGATAATCTGTGAACAACCACAAACCTAAGCTGCACTCCAAAATAATTAGTGGATGCATGGTTCACTTCATTTCCAAGTCAAGAGATCTGGAAAAGAGCAGAGAAACCCCATGTCTCTTCTCAACATTTTCCACCTCCCTTCAGGTTTTCGTTTTCCCTTTTTTTCAAGAGTTTCAGTTGATAAAGAATTTCTAGATTTTTCCTTCTGTCATTTTATGATTAAATTCTCCATTTTTTGGCATAAACTTTTGAATTCTACATGCCTCTCTCAACGATTACATTTTGATATTCACATCTTATATCCTTGCACCCACCTACTTCAACCATCTCAGACAAGAAATAAAAAATGTGCATGATTCTGAAATGACCATATCAAATTGCATAAATAATAAAACATCTCTAATTAGATCATACGACGGGATCATGGTTACTCAAGCCTCCGTCACGTGCATTGCCACGTCCAACACATTATTAAGAAGAAAAGAGGGTGCCACATGCCTTGCAAAGCCAAGCTCGGATGTTTCAGAATTATAAATTTATATGGTTTACAAAGGCATCCCAAAATCTGGAGTAGAATATACCAGAGCCCAAGATCTATCATTTCTTTCCATACTTTCAGATTTTATTCATTATACTTGTATAAATGCACTCAACCGGGGGAAAAACTTAGATTTTGCTTTAGTAATTACTTTTCAGAAGAGAAAAAGTAAGAGAACTAGTCAAAAGTAAAAGAGTATTTATTTTATGACATAAAGAATAAGAACGAACTTACCCCCCTACCCCAAAAACAGAAAAAAGGGGATAAAGAAAGAGAAAGAACATTGATCAGAATTAGAACGCAGATGATTCATTTATAAGGCACCTTGCACATGCCCGTAGCTAGTTAGCATATATAAGTCAAGTTTCATTTGGAATGTTGTGTTTGGTTTCATCTTATTATTCAGCTTACTTGAATAAGAGGAATAAGATCATGGCCAAACTGGAGACAAAGTCTCCACAAAATTATTCGCCCAATGTTTGAATGGCTTTATTCAAGGTAAGAGGACTAAATTACTAAAACGTAGCTTGCCAACTTTCTTGAAATTTCAAAAATACCCGCCCTTTCATCTTGCTTTGACATAGTTTCATAAAAGAGTTGCCCGTTAGAATAAAGCTAGATAAGCATGTTTTCGTTCAAATTTATTCTACGTTGTTCAGCAAACAAATAGGCTAAGGGGTTGTTGCTGTTCCACCGTGTTCCTTCCACCAGCAGCTCTATTAAACATTCTTTAAGATCATCACAGTAATCCCCATGTCCTTCAATGTGCATTAGTTTTGTCACAAACTAGTTTATAAATAAACCTATTCATTATTGGTGTTAGCATACATAGAACTTGCTCGGTCCTGGAGCACGACATGACCCATGCGAACCCACATAGCAGTATCTAACATCAAATCATAGCCCCAGACTACCATATGCTGAATAAGCTATCGTCATTTATGGGATCCTTGGATTCCACTCTACAGCCCATGCGTTATGCACCAAGGGGAATTGCAGTTACCTGCGCATGAAGGTAGCTGCAGCCTAGACCGTCCTTTGTACACCCACCACATCGATTATCATGTGGTCCCCACATGTCAGGAAGATAACGTAGACATGAGTTTTTTAGTTTATCAGGTTATCTTCCCGTAAAGTTTCATGCCATATTTAATTCGGTGCCCCTAACCTCCTCTCCGAATTCTTCTTCTTCCAGTACCTTATTAAGCTAGCAATTCAAGCGACCTAGAGGGACACAGCAGGCATCTCACCAGGCAAATCTCCAGTGCCTGGCAGCCAGTAAAAATTTTAAATAACATATAGAATTCACTCCCATAATTAATTGTTACCATCGGAAATATAAGCTAGTAGCTGGGTTAGACCTCAGCCCAAACTCAGGTGGCCCATCACTGTTATTGGATAGGCCGAACGAGGCACCAGTTGCTTGTTTTATCTGATTCTTTGTTTTCCCCTGCAAAGTTAGTAGAAGGTGGGCCTCTTGTCGTCACTCTAGAGTCTAGAGCTTAGATTGCCTTGGGCGTGTGAAGCCAAGGTCCATGGTACTAATTTATGACCACCAACGAAGCTACAAGACAAATGGGGAAGCCGGAAAAAGAGGAAAGTTATACGGAAAATGAATGAGGACTAACCCGGCAAAATAATTCGAAACGTAACTATGCTACCCCCACCACTTACTTGCTTTTGCTTAAACTCCACTTTTATATTATAGTAATATACATTTATTATAAATTATTCCTCGAAGGGCTTTTCGAGCTGCGGGAGATTGCTGGTTACAGCAATGCAACTGGAATGCATGGGGTTCGAGATCCGTGCCGAGGGCTTCCAACTTTTGGAAAGGCCAAGTTCGCAATGTTTCGTTTCGAAGTAAAGCACCACCGGCTTTCCAAAATTTCGTTTTACCCCTCTAACGTGGCCATATTTACCGCTCGGCACTTTCGCAGGGAAGAAGAAAAAAATTACGCCAAAAAAAATTAGAGGAATTGTACCGTGTAAGCCTGTTCAGAAACTAAAACTACTTTTTAGTGCCGATAGCTTCTCTCTGAAACTTTAGCTTTTTTTTTTTTTTTGAAAAAAAAAAAAGAAAAAAGTGAGAAAGAGAGAATTCAATCTAATACTAACAAATCTTAACAAATGGAGAAAGGTCCTCAATCTGTTTTTTTTTTTTTTTTTTTTTTTTTTTTTGCTGAAACTGAGAAATGTTCAGATGTTCCAAAACAACTTTTTCCAAAAACATTTTTTGCGCAAAATGATATTATAACAAGACCCAAAAAGAAGTACGAAAGACCTGCAGTCAAGACTTAAGAAACCTTATAAACTTCTAATTACGGATACTTTTTTTTGGAGGGGGAGGGGGGGGGTTCTATTTTGCATTAAAAAAACATTTTTTTCCGCTTTCCAGAGCAAAGCTTCAAGAAAGGAGAAATTTGTTGAAGAATGACCTAAAATTGTTCCAGATCAAAACGAATTCTTTGTATAAGGTCACTTTTTTGGGGTTCATTTCTGGGTCCACGACCCCGTCTCCGTTTCTCAGTTCATCGACAACACCAAACACCGGTGACCACAACCTAAATTTTAACACCACATCCTGGAACCTATTTTCCGGCGACTAGGCAGCCACGCCTACGAACTAGAATTCCGCTTACCGGATGTCGCGGCGACGGTGACCGCACCGCTGCCTCCGGCCCCAGCCGCAACCCAAGCGAAACAACGGGATAGCAACAAAAGAGGAAAGAGGGAAAAGCGAACGAGCGGCGTACCTGAATCGAATCCTCTTGAGGTCGTTCCCCCCTTGGGGGAGAGAGAGGAAGGTGATGAGGACCCCGGGCTCGACCTGGGCCACCCACTCCCTGGGCTCGTCCTCCTCCTCCATGAACACCGCGGACGATGCCGTCTCCGTCCGCCCGCTCATCGATGGCGGCGTCCCCTCCCCGCTCGACAGCGCCCTCAGCCGCGCCTCCATCTCCCTCCCGTAGACCACCCTCGGCGTCGATCCCGTGCTCGCCACCGCCCGCCGGTATGCGTAATGGAACCTCTCCGACCCCGACGCCCCGTCCGAGTCAGCGTACCCCGTGCCACCGCCGTGCCTCCCCGACCCAGCGCACGGCTTGCAGTGCCTGTACGCCCCCGACGCCTTCAGCGCCATGTCCTTGATCTGACCACCCACCCACAAGAAACCCCAAATCAATCCAAGAATCACCCAAGAAACGAAACCCTATCTCGGCTTCGAGTTCTTACCTGGGCGGTGAGGGCTTTGATGGCCTGGCGGGTGCTGGGGGTGCCGCCGGCGGTATCATGGTCGTCGTCGTCGGCAGGGTCATGGAGGGGCCCCCCGCCTAGCTGCTTCGAGCACGCGATGCAGGTCAGCATCCCGGTCTGCTCCTGCGGCGCCGATGAGCTTCTCCGGCGGATCGGATTCGATCTCGGTAGGGGAAGGCCGGATCTTGGCTATCGGAGGGGAAGGAACGCAGAGGCGTCGAAGGTGTTCGAGGGTTTGCTTCTTTTAAGGCGCGACAAAAGCGACTGCTCGGCCTCAGTGGAGGAGGGCTTTAATGGCTTACATAAATTTCGCCGCTCAGAGATTCTCAGTCGCTTTAAATCGCTTGTCGGAAAGGGTGGGCACGAGAACCTCGCGAACCAGGGTGTTAATGGCGGATTAGGGCCAGATTAAAGAGATGGAAGAGAGAGTTTATTTAAAGAGGACGGAGAGTGAGGTGTGCTGCTTCGCGATGGAATTCGTTTACAGTTCACACTGAAAGCAACGGTCTCAGCGGGGAGAACAGTGAGGGAGGTATGTTTACCGGTCTGGTCGGCGAGTGACCCAATCGGGGACACGTGGCAGGAATGGGCCTTTTCCAGAGATACCTTGCTTTTAGAGGGGCAAGTTGTGCGAGTATGACATTTTAATATGTGAGAAAAAACAATTTGATGGGTGAACACAATCTCAATGCTTGTATGAAAGCGATATCATGCATCCATGTCATACATGTATTTAACTGTCATTTATGTGGAAGTACCACTACAATACGCTATAAGGCTGTCGTGGGGCCCGTAATTTTTATTATAAGTGTAGTACTGTATTGTACTGGGAAAGCTTGGGAAGAATTGCTAGCAACCGGATAGGCTTCTCGTTCGACAGTTTAATGGCATGTGCTTGTTGAAAAATCGTGGGCCTTTTTTAAAAAAGTGAATGCCATTGTAAAGCAAAAACTAGAATGACTTATGCATGATCTAAAGGGATTGATGCTTGTTTGTTCATGGTGCTATATAATTCAACAACGTCTCTCTTATTTGATTCTTTTTTTAACTAAATTAAAGTCTTAATTTTGCATTAACGTTTTATAAAATACTTAAACATAAAAATAATACTTTAATATATGAATGATGATTTTTTTATATAAAAGGGTACCGGATTAACATAAAGATGTGTTATGTATACAATTCAAATGGGTCAATGGTTATAAGAGTCAAAAGATCCTGCAGTAAGTCCTTGAACCAATTCAAAATTTGCAAAGTTGGCGAATATTTTAATTAGCCTTGTTATATATTATTAACACCTATTTGTCGGTTTTTATATGATAAAATTAACAATGATAACTATATAATGGCTGTTAATTTCAAGAGAATTGCGCCATATATATTGCTAATAATAATTGTTTCCATTTACAATAATTGATGAGGAGAAACCAAAGGATCATTAAGATGGGATCATAATCTTACTAGAAGCTTGAATTACATATTGTTAAAAAGATATCATCGACTGAATATTCACCAAACAATTCCAAATAATCAAAGTTACCATGAGTTAGTAAAATTCATACATTTCACAAAACTTCTCTTGGACTCCTCCATATAAGCTTAAAACAATACTTATTGTCTTCATATATATGTGGGCGTCATCTATAATTGATTTATTTATGGGGTCTTGAGCAGTCCACGTGTCATTGTCTAGTCAAACTTTAACAATCAAACTGCCTAATATTCCAATTTTAATTTTTTGTCTTTATAGAATGTTTTCCACACCTGGGATTTTCCTTCTCTCTGTCTTTATAGAATGTTACATCATCTCCAAGTTTAAGTGTATAACAATCGACGAGAACAAAAGGTAAAATGTGAACAAAATAGGATGTCACGGTGCAAAAGAAATTGCAACAAACATATGTAAATGTTGCTCTACCTGAAATGCCTTCCCATTCTTGACATCCAAAGAAGAAGCCACGTTGAAATCGATCATATCCTAAGAAACTCTCACTCAAGAAGGTCACCATGCCAGGGCCCATTCCCTAGCTATCATTTGTTACTCTCCAGTGGGAAGATGTGCTCGAGGGCAGCCGTGACGTGCCATGAGAGCTTGTTGGGGCTCGTGACCGCAAAGTTTTCACCCTCGCGCCCCACTGATTAACTTCCCTCTCCGGCTCCGGTTATTACTACGGGCTTTCTTGTCCTCAACGGTACGGTCAGCCGATGCCCCGACTCAAATGCCGATTTATTTATTGCCGATCCCGTCGTCATCGCCCATTACCACTCCCACCCCCCACCCGGGCAACCCCACCCCAACCGGCCGAGTACTCGGCGATGATTGGCTGCCGGGGGCTGAAAAGATCGGCGATGGGGAAGACAGTTAGAGGTGCAGGCGGTATGATGACCGAATGGATGGATGGATGGATGGTGATGATGCTGGGTGGGGCCCGGCTTGGCAGTGGTTTGATAGCATTGGGTATGACGTAGGGTCCAAGCGTCCGGGCGCGGGGTAATTACTGCCCAATTTCAGTTAGGGGCCTTCCCCAAAAAAGGATTCCTCTCTCTATATCTTTTCTCTCAGAATGCAGCCGTTCTTGGACAAGGTGCGGATATTTCGAGTAAAGGATGAGAAGTGACCGCTGGTGTGGATGTAGGTAAACAAAAGGATACCGTATGAGACTTCAAAAAAAAAAAAAAAAATCCATGGAGATAGATTTTAAAAAAAAAAATAGTAACTGATAACTAGCACTGAATGCTTTTCTTCGATGTAGCAGGGACGATGCATATGAAGGAAGATATGGATGCTTTTGTCTTAGCATAATTAATTCATTAATTAATTTTATTGCATTTGTTTTTTTATTACTAATCGTTGGACTCGTCTTATCATTTCTCATTAGTGAAGAAGGCAAGGACTAAACTAACTGCAAAGTGCATTTATAAAAACTATTTATAAACAATGAAGCGTGTTGAGCTGCCTAACATTTTGTCTGGATTCGAAATCGGGGACCATAATTTATATGTTGAGATGACGAGGGAAGGGAGATGGGATTTACGAAGGGTTGACAGGTTAATAAAACTTGTTAGTATTACTTGAATGCATCTTTATCAAGACAAAAAAATATATATATACATATATATATATATATATAATATTGTTAGAATAGAATTTTTTAGAAAATTAATATAATTAAAAAAAATTAAATATAATTAATAAAAATTATAAATAATTTATAAAATATAAAAAATAAAAAATAATTAAATTTGGAAGCATGCGAAGCATTATCATAAGGTGTATTTTCGTTTCTCATATAGAAACAATGGAAAAAAACATCCCAAAATATGATCGAGATTCTTTGTCTGCAAGCACAATTATGGAGAAAATTGATGGAATTCATTTCAGCATCCAGAAAAGTAATCAAAAATTTAAAAAATTTACAAAAAAAAGTCAAAAAGAAGAGAGAGAGGTTTGATAGGATCTATTAAATCAAATCTCAAAATGATCCTTTATAGTCATACAATATGATCGTTTATGACCTTTTATTAACCCGTTAAGATCTTTAATAAAAAGCCAAATGATTAAAAAATAAAAATAAGATTAAATATATGTTGGGGATAAATCCCGCTTCTATCGAAGTCCAGTTCGATGTTCAAGTTGGTGCAACCGGTAGTCACGGAAGGATTTCAACGGACGAGCCTTAGCCGAACTCCTTCAGCTGGCCGAACTCTTAAAAGATCGAGCTCATCTGGCCGAACTCCTCAGCGATCGTCCCTCGGTCGAACTCCTTAGCGGCCAAACTTCTCAGCGGTCGAACTCCTCAGCAGCCAAACTCCAGTCGGACTCCTCCCAGACATCCCAAGAGTCGGACTCCTCTCAGACACCTCCTTCGGTCGGATTCCTGGATCCCTCATTCAAACGAACGCCTACGGAAGCCGAACTTTTCTCGAACTCCTTCGGCTATTGTTCCTCCCAGGCGACCCTCTCCAACCATATTCCCTTCGAAAGTTCGAACTCCTCCAAAATGGGTACACGTCAAAGCTCTTCAATCCTTCATTCAGCTCCGAGTGGCTCAGTATCAAGACGACCGCAGCCATCACCATCAGTCCGCTGTAGGCAACAGCGATCCACTATCAGGCGACGATGGCTGTCACCGTCAATTCGTTGCAAGCGGCACTACAGACGGCGCCTTCCTTCGAGACTGACTCCATCGGCCCTCGAGCGGCCCGCCACACACGGCTACAGCTGTCACCATCAATCAAGCTCCGCCTATAAAAAGGACCTTCCAAATACGCTAATTCTAGGCTCTAAGCTCTCCTCTTTTTCTCTAAACTCTGTCGAACTCATTTTTGAGTACTCCACTTCTATTGGCCAGAGCTGACTTGATCGTCGGAGGGTTCTGCCAGAGCCACCTCCCACCGACTCTAGACGAAACTTTATTTTGCAGGTTTCCGACAGCGACCTCGTCAGCCTCTACTCCAGCTGATTCCGACGACGATCAATTTCTGCACCAACAGATTGGCACTAGAAGGAGGGCTCGAACCTCCGAAGTTTTCTTATTCTTAAAGGAGCGCTCAACAATAATTTCTCTCTTTCCTCTCCGGAGATCTTCCTTCTTCCTCTCCAGAGTTCTTTCTCAAGAAAAAATGCCTTTCGGGAGAGCTTCAATCCGACGATCGACGACCTCCACAGTCCGATCCTGTTCAGATCCATCTGCTCCTATTTCAGTTCCGACAACTCAGGTTCCATCTGTACCCATGATAGATATAGAGCAGTTCAACCAGCTTGTCCAGCAGGTCCGCAACCTCACTGAGGCAATGCAAGCCATACATCAACCTTCAACGGTGACTTCACCAGGAAACTCACCGTCGGAATGTCGAAAATCAGCCCCAAGAAAGAGTACTTGGGCCAACGTACCCATCGCCTTTGAGAAGGAGAAATAGAGAGCTGAGGATCCATGTTCAGATCATGGTTCTTCTCCGAAAGAGACCTTTCCCATTTATAGTCGGAAGTCCTCCAAGATTTGCAACCAAGATGACGCTCTCGATCATAGACTGCGGAAGATGGACCGATGGATTGAAGAGCTCGACCACGTCACCCCGACTCATCGTGCCGACATCCACACCGATTCTCTTTTCTTCCTCCAGATTATGTAAGAGTCCGTTCTACCGAACTTCAGGCTCCCTCAACTTAAAAGCTACGATGGAGCCTCTGATCCGGTTGATCATCTGGAGGCTTTTCGGATCATGATGTTACTCCACGGTGCTTCAGACGCTATATTGTGCCGAGCCTTCCCATCTATCTTAAAGGGAGCAGCAAAAAACTGATACTCGACATCGAAGCTGAGTACGATCTTCTCTTTCGATCAGATGAGCCATCAGTTCATGGCTCACTTCATCAGCAACCGACGTCTGCACCGAGGTTCGAATTCCCTAATGAATATCAAACAGAAGCAGAAAAAATCCATCCGAGCTTACGTCATCCAATTTAACGCCGTGATATTGGAGGTTCGGAACCTGGACCAGTCTATTGCGATGGCTGCACTCAAAGGCAGCCTTCAAAAGAATGACTTGCTGTTCTCTCTGGAAAAAAGTATCTCAGAAATTTTGTCGATCTGCTGGCTCGGGCTGAGGGATATGCCCATGCAGAAGAAGCTTTCAGGTTGAAGGACGAAGAAGCCTTTAGAGAGTGGTGGGCAGACGAGTATAATAGACCCATCATCGATGGAGAGCCGAGCGAAGTTCGGCTGCGCTCACAAACTCTTTTCGGGCATAGGCGAGCCCAAACTCCTCGAGCTCACCACCAAGGAAGCCCCAATAGAAGGGTGCAAAGAAGTCCTCCTCCCGAAAGGTTCCATGACTACGCCCCCCTCAATGCTCTTCGAACTCAAATTCTCACGAAAGTTAAGAACCAGCTACCAAGACCAGAAGGATTACGATCTCTCCCAAATAAGTACGATCGAAGCAAATATTGCCTCTACCATGGCGACCACGGTCACGATACTAAGGAATGCATTCAGCTTCGAAATAAAATTGAGGAGCTCGTCAGAAAGGAATGGCTGGGTAAATTTCTCCGACGCTAGCCTGAAGTAGGAGAAGATCGGCCAAGAGCGCTGCCATAGCCAGAAATGATAAGAAGATCGACCGCTTCCCGGCATTATAGACGCTATCTCCGAGGCTTGGTACTTCGATGGGCTGTCATCTTTCGACGTCAAAGCCAAGAGAAGCTTGCCCCAAGTTGAGAAGGCCGACATAAGATAGAAGAGGTCGTCCGGCCCAGGACTTACTGTCCGAGGGAATTCAGAGGAACAACACCCCCAAGATCCTGAAACATAAAGAATTCGGGGATGCGTTGCCAGTAACTTTCTTTCAATAAAATTCTTTCCTTTCAATAATATTGTTTCTGGGTGCAAAAACTGTGTAATGACGGAAAAGAAGCAGTCAATAGCTATCGTGTTAGGAATAGGAGGAGAACCTCGTCCTAACACGAGCAGGTCAAAGACCTTCAATCTTGGCTAGAGATAAGATCCCTCCCGAGCGACCGCGTCAACCTCGGCTAGAGATAAGATCTCTTCCGAGCGACCGCATCAACCTCGATCAAAGATAAGATCTCTTCCAAGCGACCACGATAATCTCGGCTAAAGTCAGATTTCTCCCAAGTGATCGAGCCAACCTCGGCTAGAGATAAGATCTCTTCCGAGCGATCGCGACAACCTCGGCTAGAGATAAGATCCCTCCCAAGCGACCACGACAATCTTAGCTAGAGATAAGATCTCTCTTGAGTGACCGAGCCAACCTCGGCCAGAGATAAGATCTCTCCCGAGCGACCGCGATAACCTTGGCTAGAGATAAGATCTCTTCCGAGCGACCGAGCCAACCTTGGCCAGAGAAAGATCTCTTCCGAGCGATCGAGTCAACCTCGGCTAGAGATAAGATCTCTTTCGAGCGATCGTGACAACCTCGGCTAGAGATAAGATCTCTTCCGAGCGACCGTGACAACCTCGACTAGAGATAAGATCTCTCTCGAGCGATCGAGCCAACCTCGGCCAGAGATAAGATCTCTTTCGAGCGACCGAGCCAACCTCAGCTAGAGATAAGATCTCTTCCGAGCGATCATGACAATCTCAACCACAGATAAGATCTCTTCCGAGCGATCGCAAACAACCTCGGCTAGAGATAAGATCTCTTCTGAGCGATCGAGCCAACCTCGGCCAGAGATAAGATCTCTTCCGAGCGACCGCAAAAATCTCGGCTAGAGATAATATCTCTCCCCGAGCGATCGAGCCAACGTCGGCTAGAGATAAGATCTCTCTCGAACGACCGCGACAACCTCAGCTAGAGATAAGATATCTCTCAAGCGACCGCGATAACCTCGGCTAGAGATAAGATCTCTCCCGAGCGACCAAGCCAACCTCGTCAGAGATAAGATCTCTCCCGAGCGACCACGACAACCTCGACTAAAAATAAGATCTCTTCCGAGAGATCTAGCCAACCTCAGCTAGAGATAAAATCTCTTCCGAGCAACCGCGATAACCTCGATCAGAGATAAGATCTCTCCGATCGACCGCGATAATCTCAGCTAGAGATAAGATCTCTTCCAAGCGATCGAGCCAACCTCGGCTAGAGATAAGATCTCTCCCAAGCGACCGCGACAACCTCAGCTAGAGGTAAGATCTCTTTCGAGCGACCGTGATAACCTCGGCCAGAGATAAGATCTCTCCCGAGCGACCGCGACAACCTCGGCTAGAGATAAGATCTCTTCCGAGCGACTAAGCTAACCTCGGCCAGAGATGAGATCTCTTCCGAGCGATCGAGACAACCTCGGTCAGAGATGAGATCAGAGACAACCTCGGCCAAAGCGCTCGAGCCAACCTCGACCAGAGATAAGATCGGAGATGACCTCGACCAAAGCGATCGAGACAACCTCTGCCAGAGATAAGATCGGAGACAACCTCACCCTAAGATCAGATCTCTCCCGAGCGTTCGTATTAACCTCAGCTACAGGAGATAAGATCCCACCGAGGTAACCTCAGCTGCTGGAGACAATATCGCCCCCGAGGAGCTCAACCTCCGACCTCAACTGTAGGAAATGAGATCTACTTCAACCTCGACTAAAGATGAGATCTCCCCTGGGCTTCAACTTCAACATCAACTTTAGTCGGAGATGAGATCTCCCCCTCAAGCTTCAACCTGAGTCAGCACGGAGCCCAAAAGAGGACTTCAGTAGTCACCTTTTCTGCACTCCCTTCCTTCGAGTTTCGAACTCGAGAGTGGGGGAAACTATTATTGGGGATAAATTCCGCTCCTATCGAAGTCTAGTTCGATGCTCAGGCTGGTACAATCGGTAGTCACGAAAGAATTTCAACGGATGAGCCTTAGCCGAACTTCTTCAGCTGGCCGAACTCTTAAGAGGCCGAGCTCATCCAGTCGAACTCCTCAGCGGTCGTCCCTTGGTCGAACTCCTTAGCGGTCGTCCCTCGATCGAACTTCTTAGCGGCCAAACTCCTCAGTAGCCGAATTTCAGTCGGACTCCTCCCAGACATCCCCTCGACCAGACTCCTCCCAGACACCTCCTTCGGTCGAATTTCTGGATCCCTCATTCAGACGAATACATACGGAAGTCGAACTCCTCTCGGACTCCTTCAGCTACTGTTCCTCCTGGGCGACCCTCTCCAGCCATATTCCCTTCGAAAGTCGAAACTCCTCCAAAATGGATACACATCAAAGCTCTTCAACCCTTCATTCAGCCCCGAGTGGCTCAGTATCAAGATGGCCGCAGCCATCACCATCAGTCCGCTGTAGGTGACAGCGACTCGCTATCAGGCGGCGATGGCTATCACTGTTAACCCATTGCATGTGGCGCTGCAGACGGCACCTTCCTCCGAGACTAACTCTGTCAGACCTCGAGCGGCCCACCACCACGTGGCTACAGCTATTACCATCAATCAAGCTCCGCCTATAAAAAGGACCCTCCATATATACTAACTCTAGGCTCTAAGCTCTCCTCTTCTTCTCTAAACTCTGCCGAACTTATTTTTGAGTACTCCATTTCTATTGGTCAGAGCTGACTTGATCATTGGAGGGTCCTATCAGAGCCACCTCTCACCGGCTCTGGATGAGATTTTATTTTGCAGGTCTCCGACGGCGACCTCGTCGGCCTCCACTCCAGCTGATTCCAGTGACGATCAATTTCTGTACCAATAATATATATAATTATTTAAACTTTTACTAATTCATTACGGTCTATAATTAGGAGTCTAATGGTCCAAAATTAAAAGCATGGTAATGAAGAAATTAATAGCACTATAAACATTTAAATGGTAAAATTAAAAGACATGAATAAAATACTTGGAGGGAAAGTTTAAAAAAATTTTGAGTTTTCTTTTTGGATTCCCTTCAATAATCCCCCAAAAAACATCGAATTTTTCAAAAAATTTTAAAATAAAAAAAATAAATTTCAAGATGCTTATGCTATATAATAGATAAGGTGTCTTCACAAAATTTAACCTTACTTAGTATAAATAGCTTCCATCTAAAGAAATTGAAGTAAATCAGATCATAAATTATGCTCCTTTGATATAGATTTCAACTACCACACACATTATACAAAATTCTCCACCATAAGTCTATGCATTAATAGCCCTATATATGTACATATCTTGATTTTTTCATAAAAATTATTAAAAATAGCCCATATCTCATATCCGCAGTCATGTATAGATACTCTCATATATGTGAGCTCTTCTAGGGATGTGTCTAGTATCACATTTCAAGAAAATCTTTCGAATCTCATTTAGAGATAAACATTTTCTAACCATTATATAAAGTACTATATATTTATAATAAAATAGATAAAATAATAAATATGTTTAAGAATAAAAAATATGATAATCAATGCAGCAGTCATGCATGATAATTCTTTGTATTCAAATTTGGATAGAGAAAATATAGATATAATTGATTTATATTATTTTTATTTAAAATAATATAGATACATGTAATATTTTATTTGCTTATATATCTTTTTATAACAAATTTAGATTTAAATAATAGATATTATGTTATGTAGAAAAAAAGGAAACAATTCCATATTGTTGAAAGTGATTCACAAATTATATCTAAGATAAATATGATAGTAATAAAACTTAATTATAAAAATATAAAGATAACATCAAATAAATAAAAAATTAGATTATGATGAGATACTCTGTAATTAATTGTGGCCAGAACAAATTCAATAACATGATTACAATATATGATTCGTACATTCTAACTTAGTTGTATTTATTTCATTTGTTTTAGGCTTATGCTTACTACTATGAATAACTTCAAGCCATCTCAATAACTTCTAATAGCACTAAAATTAGGATGAGGATTGTTGTCTTTGATGTCAGCATCATTCTATGGAAGTTAGATGCCAGATTAACGAGGTAGCGCACTCCAATAAATATAATCGACTAATTACTGGTGAATAATAAAACATCAAATGGCCAAAATTATAGATCACAATTTTAATAACACCGTGAAATATGCAGGCAACCATATGCACATGAGTGGAAAGCCATGATTTTTCAATGGTACATGAATAGCGTATCTGACAGCCTAATGCACGCCAGGAAATCATTTTCTTCTTATCATGTTTGAGCATCTCTTGAAAAATTTTATTTATTTATTATAGCTCCAAAACAGAAAAGGGCTTCAGAATAATCTGGAACAGTAACTTTTCTATTTTCCATTCTAACAAAATTAATTTCATAATTAAAATCAAACACCTTTTAATAGATAACAATATAAAAATGATATATGAAGATAAGTTAATGATCTGGCCTCAACATTAGGATTTATAAGGATCAAAGACTAGGACCCAATTGCCCAATTATCATGTGCTTCCCTCAACATTAGGAAAGAAGCTACAATAACACACTACTACAAAAAATAACTATGGCAGCGGAAATCACTACCATAGGCTATGATAGCGGTTAGTTAACCACTGCCATTGCGGCCATCGCTGTAGCTTTATGACAACGATTATTGCAACGGTTATACAAACCACTGCCATAGACTTTTATGGCAGCGATTTTGTAACCACTACCATAGATTACTTATGACAGCAATTTTCGATAAAATTACTGCCATAGATTACTTATGACAGTAATTTTCAAACCGCTGCCATAAATTAATGGCAGCAATTTTGTAACCACTGCCATAGATGACCTATGGTAGTAGTTTTAGACTGCTACCATAAGAAGCTATGGCAGCGATTTTCTAATCGCTGCCATAGGTTCGAAATCGCTGCCATAGCTTCTTATGACAGCAATTTTCTAACCGCTGTCATAACTTTTACCATAGATACCCTATGACAGCAGTTATAAAATCACTGCCATTGATCTATGGCAGTGATTTTTCAACTGCTACGATAGATTATGGTAGTGATTGGCACGTAACTTACAATAACACTTGGCATACCTACAGCAGCGATTTTACAACCACTATCATAGTTTTTAAATAATAAAAAAATATAATTTTTTTAATTTTTATTTTTTATCTGATAAATATAGTTTAATATATAATACAAAAAAATTATAAATATAAAAATATTTTTAAAATACTTAAATTTTATTATTGAATAAAATTTATTATAATATTTTTCAAACAAAAATACATCAAAAGTCCTCTAAATCTATATCATCAGCGTCACCAGGAAAAGGAGCACAAGCTGGAAGAGCTGGAGTTGGAGCCAGAGCTAAAGCTGGAGGAGCTGGAGCTGGAATGTCGGACAATATATCCTCAAGGCTCATGAAGTCAGCTCTAAAATATATGCTGAGAATCATCACCATGGCACTCAGGATGTCCTATAGCTGAGATGTGCGCTCCTCGATTTGAGCAGCCCGCTCCATAGCCTGATCTGCCTGTACCCTCGCCTGAGTTGCCTACGCCAATGCTTCCTCAAGCTGCTCCCAACTGACAACACCAAAAGCATGTGAAAAGACACTCGCCTCAGACCAGCAACTCGTCGGCATATGTTCGAACCTACATCGGATCCTTTTAGAGTGCTCAGGCTCTAAAATCTGAGACAGATGGTCATCGGACCATAGGTGTTCAAGCCCTCGCTCACGAGCGCATCTAACTACTCCTATAATTATGAATTTAAATAAAATATTATAAAAAATACTATAATACTAATCATATTAATATATTTATTACTTATAAAAATTTTCTCAATCATGACATTCATCGACCTCCCTTCTTATCCGTACGGTTGGATTAGAAGATCTCACTACGGCTGGATATCACCCCATCTCTCATCAGCTATAACAATGGATTAGTTTATTAGAAACATGAAAAAAAATATTAATTTAATTTATCTAGTAAGATTCAGAATTTATTATCTCTCTATGCACATGACTAGCCATAGACTCACGATCGAGAGTGTATGTACTCTTGGACTGCCCGATTCTCCCAATTCTAATGAGAGATAGCCTAACAAGTATTCAAATAAATAATAAATATTTAAAAAAATTTAAATATAATTTTAAGTATATTAAAAAATTTAAAAGTTATAAATTAAACCTCAAACTCCTGACTCCTCCAATATCTAACCATCCCCTCCCACTGACTCGGAGGATAGTCCAGTATCCAAGAAATAAGCTCTTCCGGAGTGTCCCATCGGTGCTCGAGCCATCTTCTATGGAGCTTGACCTTATAGCCCCGGTACAACTCTCTAATCTCTTCAGTTGAGCATCTCGAGCCCTCTTATGATCTGAAAAGACATACCTTTTTTGCACAAAGTTATCAAAAATCAGTTACAAAATTATTCTAATCAAATATCATGTAAATGTATCAAATGCATAAATATAATTAAGATATACTTATCCATATCTCCTCCCACACCTAGTTTTTGATACCAGCATCTATCAATCGTCAGTCTATAGGCAATACCGAAATGATGTCCGACCACCTCATAAATACTCTAAAAAGGAAATGTATCTTCCGTATGGTCTTTCCTACTGGCCTTCTCTCCAAGTCATACTTCACCATCACCTGATGCTGGCGGTTCCACATATATGACATGCGTATAAGATCGTAAAATATCCTACTGGATGATGCATTTATAATAAAAATACATTATCCAAATATATAAGTATACAATAACTATATAAAATAAATAAATAAATAACATAATAAAAATATATACTCACTGACTATGGGATCGTGCGATGTAGATGCCAGTGCAGACTCATCGGTAGGTGGAGCATGTATTGAAGATGTAGTTGATGATGGAGGCTCAGATGATGGTGGAGTAGATGCCAATGATCCCTAGGCAATCGATGTGGAGGTGGATGGAGTATGCTTCAATTGTGACTTAGATGCGGAGCTCCGCGTAACCCATTGAGAGGCGGGAGTGAAAGCTAGATGAAGTTTCAATGCCATCATGACCTATAATGTTAATAAACATTAACCAATATAACATGTTGAATAATAATATTAGTAAAGCATCAATAAGTAAACTTTAATATTTATACCAGAATATTAAAGTCATCGTCTAGTGACATATACAATATGGGCATCACCATCGCTTCTGACAAATATATCTAGAACCTCGACAATACCAGATAAATTTTATCATAAAGGAGTACTTTGCATGCATGGTCCAACATCATCATCAACCTCGGTATCATCGAAGATATGCCTAGGTACCATACTCACAACAACACTCCATTGAGGCTCCAAGGGATTACTAACATAAAAGACTTGACTGGCATTACATATTGATGAGAATAAAACTACACTCATCAGTCTTCATCCCTAACTGTGATAAGATGTCAAATCAATCATACTTTATCAACACAATCCTCCCTTTAGAATAGTAGTCCAAGATGACTATTTTCTCCATAATCCTATAATAGTTCAAATCCTTCATACGAGACTGTGAATCTCTCGAGCTAGTATAACACCCAATGGTGGTGCTCAACATCATGTCACTATTTTGTATTGCCATATTTACGGACCTACTGTGAATATTAAATCTATAGCCATTAATGATGAGCTATTTATACTCACGCACGGTACAATTATGGCTCATTGAAAGAGTACGCACTTCATGGCTCACATCACCAAGCGGCAATCTCCACACCTAATTAAGAAGATGACACCTAATTAGTAAACATGTTTCAATAAATTGCACAAGACAAGAATATATAATCGCTTACATAATCTTTGAACCATTCAGAAAATTCTTTACTGTGTATTTTCTCTTTCTTCTGCATACTTAGAGCACCGTATTTTACTTTTATGATCTCTTTATATTTGCTGCACGTACAAAGAATAAATTTAGATATAATTAGATATTTTTTTTTAATTATTATGAAATAAATAAGACTGAGTGACTCATCTTATGTACAACTCAATGACATCATAGTTGAAGAGCATGTAGCAGTATGCCTTATCTCTTTCCTCAATGCTTAAATCAGTGAGGCAGTATGAAGTGAAAAATCCATCTGGCTGTGGAATGGACTCAAATGCAGGCTCAATTAGCTCATACTGATCATCTTGATTCTTCATTGGCCAGTTATGACGTATCTCGAGCTTGTTTAAATATATGGTACAAAAATTTATACACTCTTGATCCAAATAATCTTCTGCTGTAGATTCCTCTGGATGATTCATATTTCTTATATAAGATTTCAAAGTTTGAATATTTTTCTCAGTAGGATACATCCATCAACAAAACATTATGCCTCCAAGTGCAACTTTCTCTGCAAGGTGCATGGTAAGATACATCATAACATGAAAAATGATGATGAAAATATCTTCTTCAGATCACATAATATAGTCATTACTCTTATCTTCATTTTTTTCATGTCTTTCTTCAGCAACTTCTTCATACAAATATCTCTATAAAAATTGTAAAGACGAATAATAGTCATTCTGATATTTTTTGACAACACGCGATGAATAGCTATTGAAATCAATTCCTACATCAGCACATGATAATCATGAGTCTTTCGGAGGCATTCATAACATAGCATGTATGAGAGAGCCTCCACTATTCTTCCCCTACCGGCTCTGGATGGAGTGATCTCCTAATATCCTATTCTTTCAAATCAAATCGAGAATTCAAGTCATTCTTGATTTTATTCTTGATGTTTAAGATTATTGCTAATAAGAGCTCGCACACGTTCTTTTCAATATGCATTACATCTAAGCAATGGTACAACAAGTTTATCTCCCAATATGGCAAGTCAAAGAAGATGCTTTTTTTCCTCCAATTAAAATGTGTATCATTTTTTTTTATCAACGCTTCCTCTTCTTACCACCAATCGGATTATCTTTCTCAAATTCAATACTGAGACCATCCAACTCTTTTAACATCTCACTCCTAAACATCCGACTAGGCGCTTCACCTTCTTCAACAGTGCCATCGAAAGAGCATGCATCTTTTCTATATGGATAGTTTCGACGGAGGAAATATCGATGCTCCATAAAACTAAAACTCCTTTGATGTATCAATCTTTTTGACTGAATATTTTTTCATAAATCGAACATGCTAGCTCACCTTTCGTGCTCCAATCCAATATTAAGGCATAAATTAAAAAATTATTTATTATTCATAGAAGCATTGCACGCATGGAGAATGACTCATTCAGAAAGGCATCAAAAGTTGGAACATCTTGAATACTCCATAATTATTTCAGCTCAACAATAAGAGGCTATAAATAGACATCAATGTTATTACCTACCTCCATTGGTCTAGGGATGAGCACTATCATGAAAGCAAAAGATTTTTTTCATACATATTCATGATGGAAGGTTGTAAATATGAATAAACACTGACCATACACTATGGATGATATTCATATACTTGAACGGATTGAAACCATCATATGACAAGTCCAACCTCATATCATGTATCTCTTATGCAAAATCGGAATGTATTTCATTAAACTTCTACCATGCCTCTCTATCAACTGGATGCCTCAATGCATCATTTTTTGTTTAGTCCTTTTCATGCTATCTCATGTTCTTTGATGTACTTGTCGACATAAATAACTTCTATAGTCTTGAAATAAAAAAAAGTGCCACATCAACTTTTGAGGTACATGGATTAATGTACCATCTTTATTATGTTTTTATCTTGATAAACCGTACCTCGTGCACTCATTTTGGTTGGCATCCCCCTCCCAGTAGAGTATGCAATCATTAGGATATGTATGTATCTTGGTGTAAGTAAAATCCAATTATTCAATAATCTTTGATACCTCATAATTATTCTTCAGGATTTGTGCATTGTCCAAAAGAATATCTTCCAAAAGCTCTACTATACAGTTCACTCCATTATTATTGAACCCATTGGAGCATTTCACACAGTACAACTGGATTAATTAAGAACTCAAGCTTCACCATCTTTTCACACCCAGGATACAATGAAATATTAGCATCTTCCATCAACTTACGGACCTTCTCTACATCCTCACTGTTTATCATTCCACTAACCACTGGATCAGGCATGGATGTAGATGCACCATCATTATGGCCAACAAATGAAAAAATATCATGAATCATTTATTCCACTCCCCCATCATATTGATCACCTCCTTGCAGCCTGTCCTCATCATGTTGATCCCAATAAATTTCATAATCAAGTTTAAAGCCATAAATAGTTAAGTGATTATTTACATCTTGACAAGGTAGCCACGATCTATGCATATACTTTTTATAAGGATATTGGATAAGTCCGTGGTTCCCAAATTTTTCTATAGCAAAATCAAAAAATTTTTGAAGTCGAACCTTATATTCTAACGAGAGCTTACTAAACTCCATCCATCTCTTATCCATAATAAAAATGGTGATACTGTAATTAAATAATGTGTGGAACTTACATTATATACTAATGCATTATAAACAAATATACAATATAAATAAAAAATACATCATAAAAAGAATCAAAATAAATATCATATATGGAACTTACATTAAATATCATTTTTAGATATACAATAAATGCATCATATCATCAACTAATAGATAAAAATAGATCCTATCCTATTTAAGAATTGCATTAATTATATAGATTCATTACAGTAATCAAATGATATACAATAACGATCGAAAAAAATTTTGGTAATATTTTTTCTTAATTCTCCTATATAGGAAGAACAAAAAAAATACTATCCAAAATTTCATTCAAAATTCTTAGCATATTATTTAATTATTATAATTATCTATAAAATTATTTATAATTTTTAAACTATCCAAATTGAATAATCAATTGATCATTGTACATAATTTTTTCATCTGTATAAAAATATATAAATATATAGATGCCGGAGATTATATATACTAATCAATTGACGAATCTATCATTATGTAATATAATAAACAAAAGCAATAAGATATAAACACCAAAAAAATATTATGCAATAAATTTTACAACATAAATCGCATTCATAAATAATTAAAGAGGAGTAACAAATAATTTTACTTTCTATTAGCGATAGGGGTTCTCTTAGCGGCTAGCATGGCCCATGACTGCGGGCATGGCTCAAAACCCGCCGATGGAGATAAGGATTCTCTTAATGACTGGCACAGCTAAGAGATAGATAGACCTCTTCTTTCTTTCCTGCTATTGCTCTCTTTAGTACTCCCTCTACTGCATTACAGGGATTTACCACATAGAAATTTTCTTACGAGAGTTTTTTGAATTACCCACCTCCAAGGCTACCGGTATGGCCCAAAATCCACCGATGGGGGTTTTCTTATTGGCCGACACGATCCAAGGGCTATCCATGGATGCTGATATGGTACGACTCAGGATCGTCCACGATCGCTAACACAGCATGGTCCGATCCAGAACCCACCGATATGGTCCAGAACCAATCAACATGAGTTCTCTTATCTATCGGTACGACCCACGATCGATGGATAATTATAATTTTATAATAAATATTTATAATATTTATTATAAAAATTATATATATTATTATAAATATTATAAATAATAAATAAATAATACTATAAAATTTAAAAAAGAAACTCTGCGACTACGAAGAGGGGGTTGCACAGAGAGCTTTGACAGTAGCCGATAGCGGTGCTAGAGGAAGATGACGACATTAGAGGTAACCTACGAAATAAGAGAGATAGTGAGATAAAGAGAAAGAAGAGAAAGAAAGAGAAAGAGGAAAAAGAAAGGGAAGAGAGACTGTGTGAGAGATAGATAGAAAGAGAAAGAGAGAGAGTAGGGAGAGGGTGGGTTGAGCTAAGGGAAGAGAGGAGAGAAAGAGAGAGAGAAGGAAGGGGACGGGTTGGGCAAGCCAAGGGAAGAGAGGAGAGAAGAGAGAGAGAGAGAGTAGGGAGGGGGTCAGGCCGAGGGAAGAGAAAATAGAGAGAGAGAGAGAGAGAGAGAGAGCAGGAAGGGGGGTCAGGCTGAGGGAAGAGAGGAGAGAAAGAGAGAGAGAGTAGCTAGGGAGGGGTCGGAGGGCAGTCGAACTAGCTGAGAAAGAAGGAGGAGGCGGAGGAGGTGGCAGAGCTGACGGTCGGGCTGGTCGGGGAAGAAGGGAGAGGCGAGGGAGGTGGCGAAGCTGGCGGTCGAGCTAACCAAGAAAGGAGGAGGGGGAGGTGGTGGGGCTGATGGTCAGATTGACCGGGGAAGAAGGGGCAAGGGCAAGAGATGGCGGAGCAGGCGGTAGGGTCGATTGGGGAAGGAGGAAGCATAGGTGGAGGTGGTGCCGACCGAGGAGCCAATAGGAGGTGGGGGAGGATGCAACATCGGTCGAAAAAAAAAATGGAGGGGTAGGGTCTCACCGATGGTAGAGAGGAGGGAGAGAAAGTGAGAAAGCGCTCAAAGAAAGATTGAATTTAGGGTGGGCTAGGGAAAAAAATATCTAACCTATGGTAATAATTTTTGGATCGCTGCCATAGGTCTATGGTAGCAGTTAGTAAAAATTACTATCATAGGTCTATGGCAGCGGTTAGAAAACCGCTGTCATAGACCTATAGCAGCGGTTCTCGGTAACCGCTACCATAGGTTAAAAATTAAAAAAAAATTATATTTTTTTAAATATTATATAATTTTAAAATTTAATACTCATCTTCACTATTTATTATCTAAATAATTATCATTTGAGTATCATCACAAAAGGCTACCTCGATCCAATAGCCCTAACTTCATCGATCAATAAAATTTGATTTCGACAATCATAAATGATCGCATGATGATCTGATAGATATAGATCACCGATGGATCCAAAAATCTACAATGATGAATCTAAAAATCTACAACGATGATCAATATTTTACTTCAATCGGATATCGTTATCATGGTCAATTTAGTATGGGATAATTTCGATCGTTAAATGAGAAATGAGTGATCAAAGGATCAAGCGGCATCTGATTATAAAATTTTTTTTAGATAAATGATCTTGGCTATTACTTTAATCATTTTTATAATGGTGATCATAAAATTTAAATCGTGACTTTAAGAACGATCCAAAACTATACGTCACAGGATACGTGTTCTTAAACTTCTTTAGTAATTATGCTTGTGCTTTTGCAAATCTACTTAATGTGAATAGTTCATACAAAAATAATTTAGATTTTATGATTATCTCCATATAAAATGATTAAAATTATAGTAAAGATTATTTAACTAAAAAAATTTTCTTGTAATTGAATGCCATTTGGCCTTTTTGATCAATCGTTTCTTATTTAACGATTGAAATCATTCTTTACTAAATTGATCATGATAATGATATTCGATTGAAGTAAAACTTTGATAGTATGCTACAAATATCATCGAGATCATTGTTGTAGATTTTTAAATCTATCGGTGGTCTTCATCTATCAGATCATCATGTCGTTGTTCGTGGTCATCAAAATCAAATTTTACCAATCGATGAAGCTAGAGCTATCGGATCGAGGTAGTCTTTTATGATGACACTCTAATATTAATTATTTAGATAATGAATGATGAAGATGAATATTAAATTTTAGAATTATATAATATTTAAAAAAATATAAAAAAAAGATATGACAGCGGTTACATGAAACCACTACAATAGGTGAAATTTATGGTAGTGGTTCAACCAAAGTGCTGCTATAGATCGGACCTATAGCAGTGATTTTAAATAACCATTACCATATATCATGATATATAACAGCTGTTGGTGCAAAATCTGATCGACGTCGGATCGAGCTGGAGCTGAGGAAGAGGTCGCCGTCGGTGACCTACAAAATAAAGTTCCATCCGAACTTGGTGGTGGTGGCTCCAGTAGAATTTTTTGATGATCAAGTCAGCTCTTCTGATCAACAAAAATGGAGTGCTCAGAAAAGAGTTCGATAGAGTTTCGAAAAGAAGAAGAGAGCTTAGAGAAAATGTATCTTAAGGATCTTTTTTTTATGGACGAAGCCTGTAGTGGACTGGTAGTGACAGCCATACCGTCCGATAGTGGGTCGCTCAGGGTCGTATGGGATTTGGTATAGAGAGAAAGGTATCGTCAGACTAATAGTGACAACCATAACTGTCCGGTAGTGGACCGCTCAGGGCCGCATAGGGTTTGCTATGGAGAGAGAGGTATCGTCAGATTGATAGTGATCGTTCATCAAGATTTAATAGCCATAGTTTGAAGAAAGCAGGCATTGGTTAGTGAAGAACTTTGACATACATCAATTCTAGAAGGGTTCGGACTCCTGAAGAAAATTTATTTAGAGAGGATCATCTGGAAGGAATACTACTTAAAATCTGAAAGTAATTCGCTAGAGGAATTCAGATGAAGTTTGGCTTAAGAAGAGGTCCAAAAGAAGTTTGGCTCCTGGAGAAATCCGACTGAAGGAGAAGTTTGGCTCCTGTTGGAATCTGACTGAAGAAGAAGTCCAGAAGGAGTTTGGCTCATGGAGGTATCCAACTGAAGAAGAAGTTCGGAAGGAGTTCGGCTCTCGAAGAAATTCGATTGAAGAAAAAGTATGGAAGGAGTTTGGCTCCTGATGGTATCTGATTGAAGAAGAAGTTTGGAAGGAGTTCGGCTCCTGGAGGAATCCGACTAAAGGAGAGATCCGAAAAGAGTTCGGCTCCTATAGAAATCCGACTGAAGGAGAGGTCCGGAAGAAGTTTGGCTCTTGGAGGTATTCGACTAAAGAAGAAGTCCGGAAGAAACTCAGCTCCTGGAGGAGTTCGACTATGGAAGGAGTTTGACTGGGGTTTAGCCGCTGGAGGAGTTCGGCTGGGGTTCGGTCGTTGGAGAAAAAATTTTCGATCGAAGCTCTTTCATGATTATCGATTGTACTAGGCTAAGCATTAGACTGAACTTCGATGGAAGTGAGATTTATCTCTAACAATAGTCCTCCTACTTTCGAGTTCGAAATTCGAAGGAAGGAAGTACAAAAAGACAACTATCGAAGTCCTTTTTCGGACTCTACATCCATTGAGGTTGAAGCTCGGAGGAGATCTTATCTCCTGCCGAGGTTACAAGAGATCTTATCTCTTGTTGAAGTTAACGTTGAAGCTCGGGAGAGATCTTATTTCTAGTCAAGATTGAAGGAGATCTTATCTTCTATTAACATTGAAGCTCGAGGAAGATCTTATCTTCAATCGAGGTTAAAAGAGATCCTATCTCTTATTGACGTTGAAGCTCGAAAGAGATTATATCTCCAATCGAGGTTGAAGGAGATCTTATCTCTTATTGATGTTGAGGCTCAAGAGAGATCTTATCTCCAGTCGAGGTTGAAGAAGATCTTATCTTCTGTTGACATTGACATTAAAGCTCGAAGAAGATCTTATCTCCAGTCGAGATTGAAGGAGATCTTATCTTCTATTGATATTGACGTTGAAGCTCGAAAGAGATCTTATCTTCAGTCGAGATTGAAGGAGATCTTATCTCCTATTAACGTTGAAGCTCGGGGAGATCTTATCTCCAGTCGAGGTTGAAGGAGATCTTATCTCCTGTTGATGTTAACGTTGAAGCTCGAGGAAGATCTTATCTTCAGTGGAGGTTAAAGAAGATCTTATCTCCTGTTGAAGTTAATATTGAAGCTCAGGAGATATCTTATCTCCAACCGAGGTTGAAGAAGATCTTATCTCCTGTTGACGTTGACATTGAAGCATGGGAGAGATCTTATCTCCAGCCGAGGTTGAAGAAGATCTTATCTCCTCTTGATGTTCATGTTGAAGCTCGGAGAAAATCTTATTTCAATTGAGGTTGAAGGATATCTTATCTTCTGTTGATGTTGAAGCTCGGAGGAGATCTTATCTTCAATCGAGGTTGAAGAAGATCTTATTTTCTGTTGACATTGATATTGAAGCTCGAAGGAGATTTTATCTTCAGTCGAGATTGAAGAAGATCTTATCTCCTATTGACGTTGACGTTGAAGCTCGGGAAAGATCTTATCTCGAGCCGAGGTTGAAGGACCCCTCCTATCACCTTATCTAAAATGAACGAGGCCTTTGACTTTGCTCATATTATGATGAGGTTCTCCTCCTGTTCCTAACGGACTATAGGGGCACATAATGGTCGTTGTCAGGACCTCTCTCCACATCTCGTCTAAAACAAATGAGGCCTTCGACTTTGCTCACGTTAGGATGAGGTTCTTCTTCTATTCCTAATGAGCTGTAGGAGCACATAAGGGCCATTGTCAGGGCCTCTCCCCTCATCTCGTCTAAAATGAACGAGGCCTTCGACTTTGCTCACATTAGGATGAAGTTCTCCTCCTATTTCTAATGGACTGTAGGAGCACATAAGGGCTATTGTCAGGACTTCTTCCTCCATCTCATCTAAAATGAATAAGACCTTTGAGTTTGCTCATTTTAGGATGAGATTCTCTTTCTATTCCTAATGAATTGTAGAGGTACATAAGGATCGTTGTCAGGGTCTCTCTCCTCATCTCGTCTAAAATGAACAAGGCCTTTGACTTGCTCATGTTAGAACGAGGTTTTTCTCCTATTTCTAATATGACCACTATTGATTGCTTCTTTCCTATCGTCACATAGTTTTTGCACCGAAAAATAATAATATTGAATTGGAGGAGTTTTATTGAAGAAAAATCATCGACAATATATTCTCAGATTCTTTAAGTTTCAAGGTCGTGGGAGCGTTGTTCCTCCGAGCTCCTTCAGATGATAAGTTTCGGATCGAACGACCTTCTCTACTTCATATGGATCTTTCCAAATTAGGATAAGCTTTTTTTGACTCTGAGGTTGAGAGATGGTGGCTCGTCGAAGTACTAAGCCCCCTAGAGATAGTGATGATGATGCCGAAAGGTGGTCGATCTTCTTATTGTTTCTTCCTCATTGGTGGTTCTAGCTACGGTAGCATCCTTGACTGATCTTTTCTTACTTCAGGTCGGCGTCTGTAGAGCATTGAGAGGAACGTAGTTGTGAAACCTTTTGGAAGGACTTCTTTGCATCCTTCCATCGAAGCTTCTTTGACGACGAGCTCGAAGAGTTCGGGCTCGCTTGCGCTCGGAGGGAGTCCGTGAGCACGATCGAACTTTATTTGACCCTCCATCAACCATGAGTTTACTAGACTCGCCCGTCTGCCACTCTCCTGTGGCTCCCTCATCTCTCAATTTGAAGGCTTTTTTCACTCGAGCATATCCTTCAATCCGAGCTAGCAGATCAGCAAAGTCTTTGAGTACTTCTTCTCCAGAAAGAATAATAAATTATTCTTCTAAAGGCCGCCCTTGAGTACGACCATTGCAGCAGACTGGTCCAGATTTTGGACCTTTAATGCAATAATGTTAAATCGGATGATATAAGCTCAGATAGATTCTTCCTCATACTTCATATTCATCAAAAAATTTGAACCTCGGTGCGGACGTTAGCTGCTGACGAAGTGAGCCATAAACTGATGGCTCATCTGATCAAAGAAGAAAATCGTACCTGACTTCAATGTCAAGTATCAGTTTCTTGCTACTTCTTCTAAGATAGATGAAAAAGCTCGACATAAGATGGTGTCTGGTGAGTTATGGAGCAGCATCATAGTTCGAAAGATCTTCGAATGATCGATCGGATCAGAGGTTCCGTCATAGCTTTCAAATCGAAGGAAGCTCGAAGTTCGGTGGAATGAACTCTTGCATAATTCGGAGAGAGAAAGGGAAGATTGATGCGAACATCATCATGGTGAGCCAGGACGACATGGCCGAGCTCCTCAATCCATCGATTCATCTTTCGTAGTTTTTGATCGAGGATGTCATCTCGATTGCAGACCTTGGAAGGCTTCCGACTGTAGATAGAAAAGATTTCTTGTGAAGAAGAATCACGATCCGAACAAGTATTCTCTGCTCTTTATTTCTTCTTTTCATGGGCAATGAGTATGCTAGCCCAAGTGCTCCTCCTTGAGATCGGTTTTTGACATTTCGATGGTGGATTTTCTGATGGAACTACCACCGGGGGCTGCCGCATGGCCTATACTATTTCGGTGAGGTTCTGAATTCACTACATCAGTAGGTTAAATTACTCTAGATCTACCACGACCATCGATGAAGGAGGAGGTTGAAGCGTCAATGATGGAGCAGGGATAGATGGATCTGATGATAGAAGCGGTAGATCTTCGGATAGTCATCCTCTTTGGAGGCATTTCTCGGGATTGAGGGAGAGGATGGAGATGAATCTTGAAGAAGAAGATCCACAAGATCGATTAAGTACTTCTTTAAGAACAAAGGTACCTCAAAAATAGAGGGCCCTTCTTCTAGCATCAATCCTGTTGGTGCAGAATCTGATCAATATCGGATCGAGCTAGAGCTGAGAAAGAGGTCACCATCGGTGATCTACAAAATAAAATTTCATTCGAAGTCGATGGTGGTGGCTCTGATAGGACCCTCCGACGATCAAGTCAGCTCTTCTAGTCAACAGAAATGGAGTGCTCAAAAAAGAATTCGATAAAGTTTCGGAAAGAAAAAAAGAGCTTAAAAAAATATATTTGAAGAATTTTTTTTTTATGGACGGAGCCTGTAGCGGACTGATAGTGACAGCCATACTATTTGGTAGTGGGCCGCTCGGGGCCGCATGAGATTTGGTATGGAGAGAGAGGTTTTGCCAAACTGATAATAACAGCCATAACCATCTGATAGTGGAGCGCTCAGGGCCGCATGGAATTTGCTATGGAGAGAAGGATGTCGTCAAACTGATAGTGACCATTCATCAAGATTTAATAATCGTAGTTCAGAGAAAGTAGATATTGGTTGATGAAGAACTTTGACATATATCAATTCTAGAGGGGTTCGGACTCTTGAAGAAAATACGTCTAGAGGGAATCATCTGAAAGAAATATTATTTGAAATCTAAAAGTAATCCATTGGAGAAATTCAGATAAAGTTTAGCTAAAGGAGAGGTCCGAAAGAAGTTCGGCTCCTAAAGAAATTCGATTGAAGGAGAGGTCCGGAAGGAGTTCGGCTCCTGTAGGAATTAGACTAAAAAAGAAATTCGAAAGAAGTTTGGCTCATGGAGGTATCCGACTGAAGGAGAAGTTCGAAAGAAATTCGGCTCCTAGAGATATTCGATTGAAGGAGAAGTCTAGAAGGAGTTCGGCTCCTAGAGGAATCCGACTGAAGGAGAGATCCGGAAGGAGTTTGGCTCCTGAAGAAATTCGACTGAAGGAGAGGTTTGGATGGAGTTCGGCTCCTATAGGAATTCGACTGAAAGAGAGGTCCAAAAGGAGCTCGGCTTCTGAAGATATCCGACTGAAGGAGAGGTTCGGATAGAGCTCGGCTACGGAAGTTCGGCTAGAGTTCGACCGTGGGAGGAGTTCGACTGGGGTTCGATCGTTGGAGAAAGAATTCTCGATCAAAGCTCTTTCGTGATTACCAGTTGCACTAAGCTAAGCATCAGACTGAACTTCGGTGGGAGCGAAATTTATCTCCAACAATAGCAGTTAAGCATAACCACCATAATAGATCCGACTCTATGGTAGCGGTTAATTAATTGCTGCTATAGATCTGGTCTATGGTAGCTTCTATAGCAGCGGTTTGGCTGAACCATTGCTATAGGTCCCATCTATTGCAATGGTTTCGTGTAGCTGCTAGGGAAGATCCTATGGCAGCGGTTTTTGAAACTGCTGCCATAGTATGCGCTACAATAGTCCCATTCTATAGTAGTGACTGATATGTAATTGAATAAATCAAGCTATTGCCATAGTATGCGCTATCGTAACCCCATTCTGTAGTAGTGACTGACATATAATTGAATGAATCAAGCTACTTCTTTAACAAATCCTTCACTCTACACTTGATTTTAATTGTCCATATACTTTGTTAATTTATCAAGCAAGATGTATGGTGCAGTAAATAGTGCATGTTTCCAAATCCTTTTAGTTCTTCATATGCTTAGGCATGAGATCTTAAACAAGATATGCGATACATATGCCTAAACTAGTAAAGCAACATGGATCAGAAATAGATGGTTAGTATTGCTAATCTAAAGTCAATATGCATATATATATATATATATATATATATATATATATATATATATATATATATATATATATATATGTTGAACACATCCTCTTTCTTTTTTATAAACATTGATTATTCATCTCTATCTAAAGATCACCAATGAAAATTTTCAAGCAATGAGTACCTCGCATCCTATTATCTTCTTAATAACAATCAAAGGAATTACGCCTTAGATTATTAGAATAGGATTTAAAAAATTCTTGATGTGATTTAAACAACTAAACAAAACTAACAAAATTTTATTGTAGAAAAAATATAGATGACTTATAGAATATCAAGAAATAAAAAATGATCAAATCTGGAAGTGTACGAGGCACTGTTCTAAGATATATTTTCATCCATCATATAAAATAAAATAATCAAAAAAATCATCCTAAGATATGATCAGGATCCTTTTCCTGCAAGCACGACTGTGAAAAAGTAGGTTGATGAAGAACCTTTTAACACCTAGAAAAATAATCATAAAGTAAAAGTATTTGAAAAGAAAATGTTAGAAGGAAGAGAGGGAGAGACTTAGATAGGTCTATTAAATCAGATCTCAAGATGGCCATCCTTTTAACACCCAGAAAAATAATCATAAAGTAAAAGTATTTGAAAAGAAAATGTTAGAAGGAAGAGAGGGAGAGACTTAGATGAGGTCTATTAAACCAGATCTCAAGATGGCCATTTTATAACCATCTAATATAACAGTTTGTAACTATTTAGATTTTTATTGATTGATTAAGGCTTTTAATAAAAAGCTTAATGGTCAAAAAATAAAAAAGAGATCAAATGCACATCACTATTTGGACTTCAACTGGCCTATTAAGGTCAGTAATTAGGAGCCAATGGTTAGAAATTAAAAGTACAATAACAAAGAGATTAATGGCACCATAAATATTTAAATGATAAAATTAAAAAATAAAGTTAAAATATTTAAATAAAAATTGAAAATAATTTTAAGTTTTTATTTTTGAATTTTCTCTAATACACATACACACAAAAACATGCGCATGCATATTCACATACACATACATACATATACACACACATATATATCTTGCTTTTAGATATGTTCTGTACATCTCTTAAATATTGGTTAGAAGTGAAATTAAAATATATTGATCTAATTTTAGTAAAAGATCATATTAGATAGAAAATACTGCATCATGTTATTCTTTCTTTCTTTTATCCTCTCTCACACATTCATCCTATCTCCACTCTCTCCTCGCTCTCTCACATACTCTCATGCTTTCTCATTCTTCCTCTCTTTTCCTTCAATGCTCTTTTTCTCTCTCTGCTCTAAGTTGAAGAAGAGAGACTAAATATCTCATACTTTCTCTCTCATTCTCTCACTCTCGTTGTTCTCTTTATTTCTCTAATGGTTTCTTTCTATATTTTCAGCTGTGAAAAGCATTGGAAGTTTCTCTTTCTAAGAGTCATAAATAAGAGGATGCGCGGCTCTCTTCTATTTATCATTTTAAGAAAAAATATATTGACTGGCTAAACCAATTCAAATGTCATATATCAATTTTGCCCCATTCAATTTCAGACACATGAAATAATTACTAAAAAAAATGCATAAAGCAAAACACAAAATCATGATTTTCAACACTATAATTCATCCTTCTTTTTTTAGGGTAAAAATTGTAATTTAACTTCAAACAAATGCAAATGTCTCACATATGGATGTGGTTGGAAAGTGAACCAAGATTGTATTAATACAATGGCAAATACATTCTCCCTATATGTAAGGCCATCCCATATATATCACAAATTAACGTACGTTTCCTTTCCTTATCATGTCAAATTTTATGGTTGAATTTAGCTCAATTGCAAAGTCACACCTAGCAGGTTTAGGTTAAGAGATAACCCCAGCCAAATTTGCTCGAACTCAAGTTCAAATTTCAAACCTGAATAATGAGTATAGCCTAAGTTTCATAGCATTAGATTATGGCAACCTAGAACTTTGACCATAGGCATATATTGTTAATTGTGATAGAGTTATGTTTGGTTAAGAGCTCTGTAGGGGAAAAATGTGCAGAGGTTGAAACAATATCTCTCAAAAAAGTTGAGTCAAATAGGCCAAAGCATTATTATATATACAGATTCAAATTAAAGTAGCTTTCTCAATATTTCACCCTCGCCCCAAAGTAACCAGCTTATACAAGAATCAAAAAACATTTTTCAACCCATATACTTGACTCAGACACATACCTAGGTTGCAATCTACCTTCAATAGTGGAACCTTAACTTCCAAGAATAATTTGAAAGGTCAAATTAAAGAATGGTTAAAATCATAGGTTGCAGAATTATATGAAGGTCAACTAAAAATCTGCTGTTCTGTGATCGTTAATTATAAAGCTAATTAGGTCTAATCCTATTAACCAAAAAACAAATAACTTTTAAATCCATCTTGTCTTGTGAAAAATAATCTCTCTTTCTCTCTCTCTCTCTCTCTCTCTGAAGGAAAACAATTTACTTGATTCATATATAATTCCAAAGGAGGTCTTCATATCTTGTCACATGCACCATTCATTATTTATTTGTTATTTGGTGCAACTGGGCTTCTCTGGATTCACGTGGGCGGCATTAAAATTATCATCACTTCTCCAAGTACCCGGCGTGCATAGCTATCCATATATCAATATGCATGCATGGATTAATAAATGCATGAGAGAGAGAGAGAGAGAGAGAGAGAGCAGCAGGATTGGGGGGAACATATTTATGTGAAGTGAAGCAGAGTTTATGCTGGGTCCACAGTCTCTACGCTACCGTCCAGAAGGGTACGCCATGAAACCCGGGCTTCCATCAATGCCTGAACATTTCTTTACTTCGTTCATTCATTTCTCTTTGGAAGTCATGACTTGCAATTAGTTGCCTTTTGATGTTCTCAGGTCCTGTCTCCTGATATAATGTTTTAGGCTAGTGATAAGCTCTGGGAACCAATATCGTACGGCAAAATGTCTACCTTGTTGGAATCGAAGAGCCCATTTGGATGTCCTGGTGATCTAGCTATGTGACAAGTTCCGCAGGGATGGTAAAGGGTTGAGAGAGGAGTGGGCTGGGAAAGGGATGAGAGGAGTGGCTGCCCCCGCTCATGGTGGTCCTCCCGCCATTTTCAGGATTTTAAGATATCACATGGATAATTTTTTTTTTTTTTTGATAAACTAATTTATTAAATGATTCTTAAATAAATATATTTATAGCTATTAAAAAATAAAAATATCCAACAAATCAATTATGACATTCGATCATAAAGTAGATCCAATATGATTAGCAATATATGATGCCATCCAATCTCTCTATAAATATGAATATAGTGCTCAAATATTTGCTACATTGAAAGAATTGGTCGTGGGATAATTAAGCATACCTCGATTCACACGGCACATAAGCACAACAGAAAAAATAGATTATTTTATAGAGAAAAAATTTTGAACAAATATAAAACACAAAAGATGGAGATAATTGAATAATAAAATAAGAGAAAAAAAAAGCACATCAGATTTATGTGGTTCAGCCTCTCAATTGGCCTACATCCATGGGCAAGATCTTCTCGACGTTTCTTCTATTATTCCACGGTATAAAAGAGTACAAGATTGTAGGAGAAAAACAATACCCAAGGCTCTGTTTTAAAAAAAAAATCCCATTTTAATTTTCTCTCAAGAGGACTCACGACTCTCTACAACTTTCTTTGGACCCTCTGGACTCTCCTTGCTCTCTAGATGCACATAAGATGGATACACAAATTTGTCACATCTCAGGTCCTTAAAAGGCCATAAACTGAGTCCAATTTAAGTTAGAAATGAAGTTCTGATTTTGTTTAGGAGTCTCCTTAGGACTTGGCCATCAGATCGATCTGTAAAACAATCCTCCATAGCTAGATGGCGCTCCCGAAGTAATTTAGTCCATAGAAAACCACGTAGACCATGAGAAATGGGTGGAAAATAGTCCATGGTCCACGATGGACCACGAGAAATGTCGAGGAAATGAGTCCCCGATCCAAGCCCCCTTTAAACGGCTATCGGTCCACGCCTTGCACGTAGACTGCGTAGAAAAACTGGACGAGCCGCGACAGAGACCCCCACCTAGGGCTGGGCCGTGCAGCGGGCGCGCCTGTGCGCTGGCCCAGCACACAGCGGGCTGGGCCACTGCGGACCTGGCTCGCTGTGGGCTGGGTCTCCTTTTTTTTTTTATTTTCTTCTTCATATGGACTTCAATCCATCAATTCTCCCACTTGAAGACATGTGCCGAACTCCGAAGAACGTCATCCCTAGAGGCCCTGCCAACCTCCCACTCTTCATGTAGCTCCAAGATTGAGAGAAGCTTTGCTCCAGTTAAATTTCTCTCGAGTCATAGATTTTGTTAACACATTTGCTGTATTTGCATCAGTATGAACCTTTGTCAGTGAGATTAGACCATCATCGACCACATCTCTTATAAATTGATAGCGAATATCGATATGCTTTATCCGAGAGTGAAATGCCAAATTTTTTGCCAAGTGCAATGTACTTTGACTATCATAATTCATCCTGATCATTTCTTGCTTCATCTTGAATTCTCCAAGAAGCCTCTTAAGCCAGATAGCTTCTTTACATGCATGTGCCACCATAATGTACTCTATTTCTATCGTTGATAATGCCACCACTGATTGAAGCTTGGATTTTTAGCTAATAGCACTGCCGCCCATGGAGAACACATAGCCTATGGTAGATCTCCTCTTATTCCGATCTCCTACAAAATCAGAATCTACATATCCAATGCACTCCAAACCTGTAGAACCATAACAGAGTAAGTAATCAGTAGTCTCCCTTAGATATCGGAGAATCCACTTTACTGTTGTCCAATGGTCGCTAATTGAATTCACCAAATATTGGCTGACAACTCCCACTGCCTGCACAATGTCCAATCTTGTGCATACCATGGCAAACATAAGGCTCCCTACTGCTGATGAATATGGTACCCAAGCCATGTCAGCCTTTTCTGCTTTCGTGTTGGGTGATTGCTCGACCGACAGTTTTAATTGAATAGAAAATGGGATGGTTACTGACTTTGCATTCTGCATATTGAAGCACCGCAGAACCTTTCTACATATCCTTTTTGTGAAAGTACGATCTTTCTATTCTTTCTCTCCTATAGCACCTTCATCCCGAGTATTTGGTTCATGGCTCCTAAGTCCTTCATCTCAAACTTTTCAACCAACTGAGTTTTTAGATTTGATATCCAACTCTTGCTATTCCCTGTGATCATCATATTGTCAACATATAACAGCAAGATAGAGAAGCTCCCGTCATTATAACTACAGAAATATGCATAATGATCTGTCTTTGGTCGATCAAATCCCAAACTCATAATGAAGGAATCAAATTGCTTGTACCAACATTTTGGCACCTATTTAAGACCGTACAATGATTTGTTCAACCGACAAACAATTGCTCCTTGCTTTTTTCGATAAAACCTTCAGGTTGCACCATATAAATCTTCTCTTCCAAGTCCCCATGCAAGAATGCCATCTTTACATCCATTTATTCAAGCTCCAGATCCATGATCGCCACGATTGCCAGAATAATCCAAATAGTAGTCAGACAAATCATGGGTGAGAAGATCTCATCAAAATCAATTTCTGACTTATGAGCATAATCCTTCACGACCAAGCGCACTTCGAATTTCTCCATATTTCTATCTATATCCTTCTTCACCTTATAGATCCACCGACATCTGATCAAACTCCTCCCCTTTGGTAGAACTACAAACTCCCAAGTCTTATTCTTCCGAAGTGACTCCATCTCCTCCTCCATAGCATAATGCCACTTTCTAACATTGATGGACTCACAAGCCTCCCTATATGAAGTTGGCTCATCCTCCTCCACTAAAGCAACATATATAAGTACAAACATGGTTAGCAGAAGGAATGAAAGAAGTGACATAGTCATCATATCTCGTGGGAGATCTAATGACCCTTCTAGGCCGCTCGGACTCCGTTGGCAGCTCTTTGGGTGAGATAGTATCCTCAGATAATTGCAGAGATTGTGAGCCTGATTCATCATCAACTATCTCATCATTTACTTATGCTTGCTCCTCATTACGGGCATCAAGAAACTCAATTAGAGTAATGGCATCATCATCTTGCTTTTCCTTGGTGCCTTAGAAAGATTCTTCATTAAATATAACATCTCGACTAAAAATAATCTTATGGGTAGTAGGGTCCCACAATCAACACCCTTTTATTCCTATAACATAGCCAAGAAAGATGCATCTCCGAGAGTTCTTGTCCAATTTTGTCCTCTTTTTTTTGATACCCATGCATATGCATCACATCCAAAGACATGGAGATGAAAATAATTTACGAGTTTGCCGCTCCAAAGTTCTTCTGGAATATTTAACCCAAGTGATTTTGTTGATGCTCGATTGATCAAATAATAAGCTGTACTTACAGCTTCTGCCCAAAATCTCTTGTCTAATTTTGTGGTACTCAACATACTTCGTACCCTCTCCATGAGTGTTCTATTAAATCTTTTGGTCATTCCATTATTGCGGTGTCCTAGAAACTATGAAGCATCGCCGAATTCCATGCTTACCATAAAACTCTTCAAATTCTTTGGAGCAATATTTTTCTCCATTATCTGAACACAGGCACTTGATTTTCAAATCCTTTTCATTCTCCACTAGAGCCTTGAATTTCTTAAAAGTCTAAAAAATGTTGGACTTCTGCTTTAGAATATATATCCAAGCCTTCCGAGAATAGTCATCAATGAAGAAGACGAAGTAGGAACACCCATCTAGTAACCTATCAAGCGACTCCCAAGTATCTGAGTAGATAAACTCAAGAAATTCCTTACTCGGATGCTGTGATAAAGAGAAAGAGAGTCTTCTTTGTTTATCATAGATGCAGTCTTCATAAAATTTCAGTGATGCTGACTTGTATCTTGAAAGAAGCTCCTTATTTGATAGTATCTGTAGCCTACGCTCACTCATATATCCCAAATGATGGTGCCAAACCATCGGAGATACCATCTTTATACTTGCTACTGCTACTTCTTCCACCTAAATCTTGCCCACCATTTTATAAAGATCACCTATCTGCTCTTCCTTAATCACCACTAAACATCCTTGGCACACCTTCAGTTGATCTTTCTCTCCAACAAATTTTAAACCTTGCTTGCAAAACTTTCCAAATGATAATAGACTCTTGCGAAGTGCAGGAACATGACATATATTAGAAACCATCCAGACTATACCATCAAACATCTTGATCTGAACATCTTCCACTCCAATCATAGGACACGTTGTATTGTTATCCAGATAGATAACTCCACCATCCCATGATTTGTATGTATAAAACTACTCCTTAAAAGGAGTCATGTGAAAAAATACCCCTAAATCTAAGATCCAATGGTATACAATTTTGGATCTCTTTATTGCCGTCAATGCATCTCCGTCTTCCAAAATGGCCAAATCAGCTTCATCTTCTGCAATGTTACTTTGGAAGTTTTCTGATTCAGATTTTGTATCGACTTTTCTAGCCCAGCAATCTTTCCTCACATGTCCTGAATTTTTACAATTTCGGCACTTTATCTTCTTTTTGCCCTTGAATTTAGATCTCATCTTTCCTCAATCACCATGTTCCCTCTCGAAAGGCCTTTTCCGTGCTACCATGGCTTTTCCTGAAGAGCTTTTCTTGGCTAGATTTTTGCCTCATCTCCTTTATTAGTAATGATGCAACAATTGACTCCATCTTGAGGGTTTCAACATGACTCAAGTTCATGATGAGATTATCCTAAGATTCTGGCATAGAACAAAGTAAAATGTTAGCCTTCTCTTCATCTTCAATTTTTACATCTAGGGCCGCAAGCTTGCTCATAATAGAATTGAATACATCCAAGTCCTCTTGAATTGGTGCTCCGTCCTTCATCTTTAAATTATATAATTGCTGTCTCAAATAGATTTTATTCACCAAAGACTTTTCTTCATAGAGATTCTTCAATTTTTTTTAAATTTCTTTTACAGTAGTCTCGATCTCGATATTGAATAATACTGAATCATCTAACACCAAATAGAGGTTCACCATTGCTAGCTTTTTTTTTTCTCATATTGTCTATTCGTCATTTCTTATAGCTTGCATTTTTTTCTTGTAAAGCAACTTCACAATCGTCTTTAATTAATACCGCCTGCATTTTCATCTTCTAAAGTGCAAAGTTTGATCCATCAAACTTTGGTATCTCATACTTGGTTGTTGTCATCTTGTCCGCTATTATTTCAAAATAGATAAGCTACAAAAAAATCTCCTTGCTCTGATACCAAACTAAAAGGATCAGTCTTAGGATAATCGAGCACACCTCGATCTATACGGCATCCAAGCACAGCGAAAAAAATAGATCGTTTTGTAGAAAAAAGATTTTGAACAAATATAGAATGCAAAAGATGGAGATAATTGAATAATAAAATAAGAAAAAAAAGAAAGCACACCAGATTTACGTGGTTCGGCCTCTCAATTGGCCTATATCCATGGGCAAGACCTTCTCGACATTTCTTCTATTATTCTATGACATAAAAGAGTACACGATTGTAGAAGAAAAATAATACCCAAGGCTCTCTTTTACAAGAAAAATCCCACTTTAATTTTCTCTCAAGAGGCCTCACAACTCTCTTTGGACCCTCTCTGGATTCTCCTTGCTCTCTGGATGCATACAAGATGGATACATAAATTTATCACGTCTCAGGTTTTTTTAGAGGCTGCAAATTGAGTCCAATTTGAGATAGAAACGGAGTTCTGACTTTGTTTAGGAGTCTCCTTAGGACTTGGCCGTTGGATCAACCCGTAAAACAATCCTTCACTGCTAGATGGCACTCTTGAAGCAATTTGGTCCATAAAAAATCACGTAGACCACAAGAAACGGGCGAAAAATGATCTATGGTCCATGATGCACCGCAAAAAATGCCGGAGAAACGAGTTCCTGGTCCAGGCCCCCTTTAAACGACCGCTAGTACACGCCTTGCATGCGGATGGCATGGGAAACTTAGCGGGCCGCACCAGAGTCTGTTGTTTGGGCCTGGGCCGTGCAGCGTGCGCATGTTGGCCCAGCGTGTAGTGGGCTGGACCACCGCAGGCCTGGCTTGCGGTGGGCTGGGTCTTTCTCTCTCTCTATTTTTTTTCTTCTTCACATGGGCTTCAATCCATCATATACTTGTAGGAATTTTGTTGTTTTTCAAATAAATTTTGAATTGTCCAACATATGTCACCATTTATATAGATACAAATGAGATTCTTTATGGTGTGTCTTTTATATCTCAAAATATAGTAACGCCGTAGATAGCTATCATATCATCCATTTTGGAGATAGGTGGCTATCCTTTATCTCCATGATGTACCATATATCGTACTGAAAAGTACTTAGACATGTTTTTAGAATAAATGAGAGCAATTCATCTCTGAAATAAATGATGTGGTAATTATCCATATTAGTCTAAAGCCCAAGGAAAAACATAATGTTATTGCAATGTTAAGAATTTTGCTTGTCTGATCTTTTATTTATCGAGTAATGTTGTGGTCATAGAAATCACTTAAGAACATAGCTTGCAAGCCCGGTGACCTTTTAGCTAGCACTTTTGAGTTATCCAAGCATTTCACTTACATATTAAGTCCATCTCTATCATTTCCCTTTAACTACATCATCCTGTAACACCCATTGGACATCATTTTTTTAAATATATATTTTATAATTATTTTTTAATGTCTATTTCATCAATGAATCTAATGCATTTCGCATGCTTTCATTAAAATAAAAGATTTCAGTGAAAGACTCTAGTAGTTATACTAGAAGATGCGAGTTCAAATTTCATCTACACTAAATTAATGAGGGGTAATTTTGTTTGCCACCATCCCTCATTATATTCACAACCTAAAAGCTTAAGCTACTGGGAAGAAACGGTCCAGACTAATAAACTTATGTCGGACCCCTTTTATTGCTCAATATAAGACTGACAATCTTTCCCACTCAATCTTATGATGCTCTCATCATGGTCACCTCCTATTTGAGAGAGAGGAGGGTTACCGGTGATCGGAGTCCTACACATCAACCCCCCAATACTCCTCAGCTTTGATATTCCCTATTAAAGATCTTACATTAATGTCTTCTTCAGTCCCTATTGAAGACCTCTTATGCTTCATTTACGGTTGCTTATATTTAGTGTGAAGCAAATAAGTTGGCTGACAACATGGCTTGAAGAATTCTACTTGGTGATTTTAAATGGGAAACATAAGCTGTTATGGATTCGTCTTCTTCAAAAATCCTTCATGTTGATGGTTTCGGGATTGGTTTTAGAAGACATCATTGATTTTCATATGGTATTTAATTTATATCGTATGTCCATATTGCTGCTACCCTTGAGCCAGTCCTTGAGCATAACTCTGTGCTACTTTAGTACTGTCTTATGTTACGGGTTATCTCCTTCTAGATCACCTCCTATGTGCTACGCCTATTTATATTATCTTGCTAAACTTGATCTTCAACAACTGTCTCTATGCTATATTCTTCTAGCATTTCCACATGCTGCTCTATGATACTGTCTAATTACTATTGTTGGTTCCTAGAGGTTGTTTCACTTTACTGATAAATTCAGCTATGGTGTTCTATGCTTCAATGATTTCTTTAACATGGGAATATGTTGTTGGTCGCCTTTCATCATTCACTTTGCTAAGATGGAGATGTTTTGATCTGTTGCTCAACAGTTTACACCCACTGCTTGCTCATCTGTTGAGGGCTGCTTGTGCTTAATGGTTCAGTTTTCCTTATATCTGTTGCTGTATTCCACTTTGTTTGGATCAACTCAGTTTTTTCTTGGTGCTCTATTCATGTATTCAGGAAGCTACATTCTACTTTAATCGGCCAGTTCTCTCTTCCTCCACAGCATATTCTAGCTTTAACATTTCATGTCCCTACTTATATTATGAATAAAATTTTGGGCCCAGATCCTTTCGGTGCGCCCGTACTTATTATGGTGCATGTTGTTTTCTCTCACTTTTTCGTTTTTATCATATGTACTACTGTTGTATTATGTCTGCTAATGAAGTCTGCATACTTTTCCTCTAATAAAGTTGGCTTCTTACCCAAAAAAAAAAAAAAAAAAAAAAAAAAAAAAAAACTCATATATAATATGACTAAGAAAATAAAATTTATACCATATAATGGATCTATAGTTTCGATATCATTTATCGGGGACTCAAAGCTCAAAAGCCATCACTCTCTTTTTATTCTATTTGTACCTTTCAAGCTTTTTTATCCGTACTTTGTTTCAAATGGAGTCAATGCGCCCGCGCGCGAGAGAGAGCACGCGCGCTGGAGCGCGCGCTAAAAGGTTTGCAAGGTCGAGGCCGCGTGTTAAGATACACACCATATGTACAGGTTTTCCTTGCCTGAACCTACGTGTAGGCTTTGCCTGCCTCGTTTGAGACTTTTTTCCTCCGCACCATGGATTCCTTTCCATCGCTTTCAAGCGCTGATGATTTCATGAGCTGTCTCAAAAATCTTATTGCTTGCTACATTCCATTTGCATGGATCAATGATCAAGTTTGAGTGTTAACATTTCAATCTTGCATAGATCTAACTTTACCTTAATCACTCACCATGTTCTGGTTTAATTTTCAAAAGGCTAATTTAACCTCATTATTAAAAGTTTCAACTAATAGTTGCACTTCTTCCCTGATTTAGGGGACTTGGTAGACCACTGTTACATCTAGGTGGACATGAATTAATTACAGCTAGTTGCATCAGTCCACATGCCTGGTTTCTTTTTCATGGCCCTCTAGTTACATTAACCCAATACCAATTATGCCCATGGGGGCCTCTGTGATGGAAAGCTACCATGATTGGTGACTAAGACAAAGGAAACTCCCATTATGAACTGTCCTTGTTTGCGGCGACCAACTTCCAACTTGTTCTTTTTCTTTTTCTGATCTTGTTCTTTCTCAAGTTGCTAATTTATAACTTGTCTACCTTTTGTATTGGAGACATGCATTAAAGAAAGGGATTTCTAGTTTGTTAGAGATACAATATGGGGTGGCTTTTGTTCTTCCAATTAGCTAGGGCTAATATGTTTACCTAAACTTTATTATGAGATATACTTTGCTTGTCGTGCATGTGACCAACCATATAATTCTAAGCGCACCGAAGAATCAGTGTAAGGTCATATTAATCAATGTTTGCCTAAACTTTGTTATGGGATATACTTTTTGTCGTGCATGTGACCAACCATATAATTCTAAGGAATCAATGTATAGCCATATTAATCAATTGAAGCACTTTTTGTGTTTTCTTGATGGCCTTCTTTGGTGAACTTGAACGTCACTTGCTTTGAAAATTCATTTGTGGATTTAGAACGCACCAAGACCATTCTATCCAAGTTGGTTGGATATCCCCTCCCATGATGCTTGGGATTAATTTTAAAGGCTCCTTGAAAGAAAAGAATGGTGGTGCAACTTTTATTGTTTGTGATCATCTTAGAAGGCTGATTTAGCAAAATTTCACGACCGGTTACGTTCCACAAATAGAACTTGGAGCTGTCTAGGAAGGTCTCATGCTATTTCCAAATTAGGTTCTACGTGGATTATTTTGGAGGGCAACTCACTCAATGTTGCTTCTTAGATTCCAAATATTTCTCCTTGCGCTTCCCTTCTTATGCTGGATTTTCATATCATATGATCTCGTCTAAATTATTTTTCTCAACATGTCTATAAGAAAGCATGTTAGGCTAATTGGCTTATGGATTTTTGATTCGTCCGTTGATTTGTACGTAGGTTGTTCAATTCCTCTAGAACAATCTTTACCGTTGAAGATGTGATCACTTATCTTCAATAAAGCACATGTACGTCTTTAATGATGTGATCACTTTTAGGTGGTGCTTGGTGATCCAAATGGGATCACCACTGATTCAAATTCTATGATAATTTGATCATTAGTGATCTAAGATCATGATGTTCGATAAGCTATGATCCAAGAATTAAAGATCCTTAGATATCTACGAGTAACCTATTTGGTATTTTATAAAAATTTAAAATCAATGATTATATAATATCAAAACTATCGATAATATATTATAAAAATATTAATTATTAATAAATTTTATAAAAATATATTAATTATTATTATAAAATTAACATTAATATTTATATTTATAATATATTATTTATTAATATAAATATTTTTTTTGATTGAAAAAAAAGGCAAATAGAGACAATATATTAAATATTTTTATTATATAAATATAATGTATAGTAAAGTATTTTTACTCTAATTTAAAATTATCATTGTATTATAATAAGACAATAATATGATTAATAATATATCATAATGTAATATATATTATAAACATAATATATAATATTAATATAATATAATATCATACATATAATATTGATATAATATATTAATAGTATATTAATATACCAAATTTTTTTGCTAGATTAAGAAATATTTTTGTCTTTATATTTTAACCCAAGATCATTTTTTAGGGATGATCTTAGATTTTTGACCTCGAGGATGGATATCCCATCAATGAATTTGGGGGTGATTTGAGAAGTGAGGATTATTTAAAATTACTGTCATGTAGAATTATGATTGCAAGGTAAGTAAAGGAGTTGGCCATTGGTCCAAATTAATTGTTCAATTTGAGTTCACCTAGCTGGCCTTGCTAAAAGTTTGTTAGATTTTTAACCTTGGTTTGGTCCATTTGCAATCATAAGAGCATATTTGGACATTAGTGGTGACAATGACCGGCCAACCCAATGGCCTTGGTCACCATGTCATTTTGTGTCCAGCCGTTGAGTTAATTGGTTAGACCAATATAAATAATTTTAAAAATATCATGTATAATATAAAGATATGTATTTTTTATTTTTATTTTTTTAAATGAAAGGTATAATTTTTTTAAATTTTAAACTACTCTTTAAAATGTGCTCAACATTCTATACTACTCTTAATTGTAGTATCATAGAAAATCATGATTCATTTAATTTTAAAAATATAAATAAAGTTTCATATAATAAAGAAAATATTTTTAATTTATCGAGTTTTTTATTTTTAAATTGTAAAGTATTAAAAGTTTTTTAGTAGTAAAAGGCGAAATGTTAGCTCCAAGCCAAAATTTCAAGGAAACCAAACTAGAAGAATCCGCCTGAGAAAACTATTAAAAGTATTTAATGAATAAAGTATATGTTTAATTTTGCAAAAAGAAACTGACTTTTTTCTGGGAAAAGAATCGATTGTTAAATATTAAGTAAATAACATAGGTAAAATTTTGTCACTTGATAAGTTGCTAGGAATGACATGCTGTCCAAATGATCGAGGACCATCCAAGCAAATTGCGCTTTTTCTCACAAACTTTTTTTTAAGAGTTGTGTTACAGTTTTGCACCCCTAGCATGTTATATGGCAGGAGGGGGTTGCTGTAATGCATGGAATCAATATGATTCATAGTGGGTTCATTGTACGTCATACAAATCCCTTTGTACCATATTGATGGTTAATTATATATAATTTTTTATACCAACTTTGAGCTCTTTAACATTTTTGTTTAAATATTAACACTTGATTCTTCTGTAGATTTTGAAAACAACCGCAATATCTAGTGGCAATTGTTCGGGTCAGGTCAAGATAAGACTTCACACGTTCATGGTCCGGGCCAGGCTTGAGAAATTTTGTCTACAATTAATAAAACTTACTTAAGCCCGGCCCAGCCCGGCCTGAACTTTAGGCTTACCTTCCAGGTCTACTTAGGTTTCACACTTTGGACAACCCTCAAGCTTTCTGACCTTTTTTTAAAAAAAAATATTAAAAATACTAAACATACTTAAAAGTGCTTTAAAAATAGTAGATGTGAATAATTCATTAATATTGCCAACAACAAGCAATATGCCTGCTATCTCATTAAGTTATCATGTATTAACAACAATTGTTCATGTAGCCTGTGAAGAGAGACTACGATTGGGTGATGTGAATGCCCAAAATATAACAATAGTAATAAAAAAAATAAAATATGAAAATTAGAGAAAGATATGCTATCTATTTGAGTGGGTGTTTTTTGAATTTAAATATATGAAAAAAATGATACATCCAATACTATACTTTTCTATTTTTTGAAAGTCAGAGAAAGGTGTTTCCCCTAAGATTTATTGAGCAAAGTAAAGATTACAGAGATGATGGTGAGACTATGATCTCATATAGCATTATGTCGCATGCGACCAAAAGGATTTACCTCAGTAATTATAGAGTTGTCCAGATTACGTGCGGAAAGAAGTAAATGATTGGTACCATGAAAAGAAAGGAAGCTCGGTTTGGAATTTGAGGTACAAAATGAGGATAGAATATCTTTGGACAAGCCTCTCAAGGATGAGGGCGGCTGAAGGCATCTCAATAGCAGTTTCGTAAGCCTTATTTTCTTCCAACCGTTGTGGGCTTGCAAAGCCGAAGTCTGCTAGCTAATGTTAGAGCTGCAATATCTTGCTTATGGACCATGAATTATATATATATATATATATATATATATATATATATATATATATATATATATATTTACAAGGATGGACATTTACAAGACAGAGACTACTGTGACTAAAATCTAGTGGATTTTAGCCCGTAATTTGAAAATTTCTCCTTTTGAACGCATCTCTCTCTACAAGTGATAGAAAACCATCCAATTTGAGATGTAATATGCATGCATGGATTCATTAGTTTCTCGTGTCTCTCGACAGATTGTCCGATAACGTTTTTCTAATACTTGTGCCTTCAACTTTCCTTCATCCATGGACAACTTTTTCAAGAGTTTGCCATGGAGAGCTGGCTTCTCTTCTGAAGACACGTGCGTTCCTTTTCTTTTTTTTTTTTTTCCAGATACACCAGCATTTCACCGCAATCAAACAGTCACCGACCGTTGGTGTTTTCTTCTTCGATCATCATGTTTTTTCTCCAAGATTTTAGCCGTTTCAGGGATATGGGCCAAGACATCTTGGAAGACATCTGCTGCCAAATTGTTTTGGAGAAGGCGCACGTCAAGAGGAGGTGATATATCTTTACCTTTTCAGAGAGTGGCATCTTCAAATTCACTGCTGTGAAGCTTGATATGATCCCCCTATGGCTGTAGATTTTGTAGAAGCTGTTTACATAGAATTTCCTTGGGTTCCCCCACTTGTCGTATTCTTTTTTGTCTTCCTCATGGTTTATTGTTGTTTCATCAAGAAGTCTGGACATGATTTGGTGTTCATGAGAACTTTTCTGGCTTGGTGTCATTGTAGGACCAAGTTGTATTTTTGATAATCTGAAAATTTCTGCAATTGATGCGTTGGGTTTTGCTGCGATGACAAAAAGAGCTGGGAAGAGATTTCCTTGTCAGCCATCTAACATGCCAAAAAGCTATTAGATTTCATTTTCCAACCTCGAAATTTATGCTACTAAAGAACCATTTTCGAACTGAGATAATGCTCTTTCGTAGGGCTTTCTCAAAAGCTATCGGGGTTGTTGACTTGGTATTGACTCTATTTGGCATGCAACTATAGCTGTAGCTGTATTGAGCTGTAGTTGTAGCTTGAGTTGTTAGTTGTAACTGTAGCTTTATTAACCTAAGTATTTGATAAAAATTAGTATGATGTATAAAATATCATAAATAAATATAATTTTATTTTATTTATTTTTAATATTACTTTAAATATTTAATTTAATTAAATATAATAGATGTAATAAATATATATAATATTATAATACATATTTATATTTATAATATATATTATAATAATATAATATTAGATTATATTACATAATATTATATTATTATAATATTATTATAATATATTATATATTATTATATTATTATAATATATTACAATAATAATAGTATTATATAATATATAATATATTATATTCTAATATATATATTTATATTATAATATATTTTATAATATAATATTATATGATATTATTATAATATATTATAATTATATTATCATATATTATTATTATAAATATATAAAAATATTATTATATAATATAATATTATATTATATTATTATTATATGTTATATTATATTCTATTATATATTTATATTTATAATATATATTATAATATGTTATGATAATATAATATAATATAATGTTATATAATATTATTATAAAATAATATAATATATTATATTATAGTATCATAATATTATGATAATAAATTATAATATATTATATTTTTATAGATAGATTTTAAAGAATAGAAGAGAGAGGAGGAAGCTTAAATGTTAAGTGAGTAATTTTAGAAAAGAATAAAGGATAAATTTAAAAATAAAAAGTATATAGCTAGCTTTTAATTTTGAATTTTTGAATGAGGGAGCTTTCAATAAAAGCTAGCTTATGCACCATAAGCTATTTTTATCAAATACTAAAGTAGCTTAAATAAGCTAAAATTATTCCAAAAGCTGCATACCAAACATAGTTGTTGTATCTGAATCGTATGACTTAAGGATCAAGTTCCGCTATGGTCTCTAAGGTTCCATGAAGAGTCTCTACCACCATTTCATAAGCAATCATCCATTAAATAATTTTAGATCAATTACGCCCAAGCTTCCTAACATCTTTTGCATGTGTTGCTTCCCCTTCAAACCCATGGAAAAATTGGTCTAACTTTTCATTAACCAACTTATCTATGTTCTTATATTTTTTAAGGTAAAAAAATTATTTTCCAATGAATAGCATTTACCCATGAAATGAAAAAAGTTTTATCCACCTAGGATGTGGCTAAATTATTTTTTCATAAGCCAGTAAAATAGGCATTTAATTTTATACCTAAAACATCCCATCCTCATTTTCAATATCTTCATTATTTAATGCTCAATAACTCAGCCATCCACTTTCTTGAAATTTAAAAAGCATAAGGGATATTATGAAAATATGAATAAATTTTAACAACTTATTCATAAAAATAGTAATGTAAAAGAACATAGATAATAGATTTCAGAGCAACTTACTCATGCATAAAAAAATATAGATAAATTATTTTTCTATCTAAATATTATTTAAAAAATATTTATCTAAAAAATATAATTTTTTGAAAAATATTTTATCTGCAAAAGAACGGGCCCTCAAAGGAAATCCCTTCGTTTCCTTTTAACCGATCGAATGGCACCTAAGATAGCATTTACAAGTGCCAATCTTTTAGCCCTAGTTCGTAGCCTTCCTTACCAAACTACTAACTTCTTGTTAAAATCTGGCCCCGAATTGAATATTCTTCAGTAGGGTTTGGAGCCTTATGGTCACACCCAGTGGGGTAGCTAGGCCAGGTCGGCCCCCTCCAAATCCCTTTGGCTTACCAAAAAAAAAAACCTACTAACTTCTTTTCGACTTTTTCTTCTAAAAATTTTTGGCCTCTTATAATGAAGTGGATATTCTAGATAAGAGCAGCAAACTTTCCCTGCTGCAGCCTATTAAGCTTGCGAACCAACTACTTATTTTCTGATCTAGTCCAATCATAAGCATTAAGCTCTTTTCGAAATTGATTCTCAGAGAGCCAGTAACATCTTAAAAGAGTACAGTCAGAATTTGAGATTTGATACATGTTTTCTATTGGCGTTACATATAATCAATGTATCGTATGCAAACTATAGTATAAGAGTATCACTTGTATGTCATTTAGCTTCGATTCCTTTTATCCAGCTATTTGACTCAGCCACTCTTAACATTCTCTCTAAAACAACAGTTATGAGAATGAATAATAGAGGTGAGAGTGGGTCTTCTTGTTTGAGACCCCTATAAGCTTGTATCTAATTTGAAAGCTATGAGAATTGTGATCTTGCTTGTGTGAAGGATGTCACTGATCCAAGAGTTCCATCTTGGTCCAAAATTTCTTGCTTTTAGTAGTGAAAGAAGGAATCCCTAGTCAATGTTATCAAATGTCCTTTCAAAATCTATTTTGTAGTGTCACATCTGTAGCATCTGGATTGGGCACATAATGGCCGCACACTCTTTAAAATAAACCCTAAAGAATATGTAAGGCCTGTAAAATTCAGATTTTGATGAAAGCCTTAGGAATCAGCCTATAAAAGACCCCCAAATTCTTCTTCTATGCATCACTCTTCTCAATCCTCGATCGATTGCCAGTGAAGTTCATGGGATTTTCTTGGATTTTTGTTAAATATTTTCGAGAGCCGCCATAAGTTTTTGGAAAAGAGGACCATATACCTTGCTGGAGATAAGGTATGGCCTCCAAACCTCTTTCTCTTTCTTCTTCTTTCTGGTTTCTTTGATACCCTCACTGGTTGGATGTTCACTAAATTCCTTTGAATCTGAGCCTTTCTTATTTCTTTTTTCTTTCCTCTCATTGAATCAACCATCGTCATTGATTGTTGTCTTACTTTGCATATCGACGATCGAGCTTCCATCACCAGAGCCATCATGATCACGATCATTGAGGGCTTTGGCCATAAGAGTCGGTTGGCTCAAGACCTCTGATGCGTAGTCATTGATAGTACCAAAAATAACTCTACTCACTACGTAGGTAGAGTGAGTCAAAATCATATCCTCAGGGACCTTGGGCTAAGTTGAGATTGTAAAATAAAAGAAGAAGATTTGTTTTGATTTAGAAAATAAACTATCTTAAAATTGATGTAATTAAAAAACAAAGATCTTGAAAGTTTTGAATTAATTTTATATTAATAGAGTTATATTTTTTTAAAAAATAATTATAATTAATTTTTTTAAAAATATCTATCTTTTCTCGGTATGCTCCGTTCCCATAGATCATGGTGCATCTTCAAAAAGTACTAGGTAAACAACTCTTCTATTCTCAACGTAGATCACGGCGTATCTCCGGAAAGTAAAAGTTGTTCCTAATATTAATATAACAGGAAAGCATAAATAAAAATATATATAAAAAAAGATAAAGAACTCATGACAATTTAAATAAAAAGCATAATCTATATTGCATATAAAAGAAATACAAGACAGTTTAAAATAATAAACCCGCTCTGTGTCATTACAACATTTCTTCTCTCCTCTTGAGACTGCTAGCCTAGTTGCTTATGGAGTAGTCCCTTCCTCTTCCTCTATGCAATGCTTTTGAAGAATTTCTGGGATGATCCTCAAGTGGAAGTATGAGAGCCCATTTATAGGGGATAAGAGGAAAAAGTTTTACATGGTTTTCAAATGTGGGACTAAAGAAAATAATAAGACCTAAAGGATGGATGGATGGATGAGATTGAAGGATCCAAGCAGATAAAGAACATACAAATTTTTCTCTTAAAATATTTTTAAATATTATTTCTTTTCCTTTAAATCCGTCTGCTGTAAGCTGTATTGCCACGTCCATCAGCGAAAACCCTGCTATGAACCCGCCATGCCACGCACGCCCACAAAAAATTTGCTCACAGACCCATTAACTCTTTCATGGATCCGTGAGGAAAAACAAACTCACGAACAAACCAGCCAGTGCTACTTTTGATTGAAGAATTACAAAAAGAAACTTTTGTTTCTTTAGAATGATACATATATCCTTTTTGGGTTTCTTGTATAGTATCTTTATTTTCTATAATGCCATATCCATCCTTCTTTTATTTTAATTCCATTTTAAGTCCAATTTGCTCTAAATTTGAGTTCTTTTGATCCGTGAATTGGACTCTTTGTATTGACAATCATCTTTCCTTAAAACATAATAAAAACATTAAATTCTTCATAAATTAAATATAATTTGGTGCTTTTAGATGGCTTAAATTAAGTATTTATCATACCTCTTAACTTGAACTTTGCTCATTCTCGAGTAAAATAGATACATTAGTATTGTGTACCGACTTATCCATGAATAAAAAGTTAGGTTAAGCATTCCTAAAAGTAGGTGATACCTGGCTAGACTATTAAAGAGATACTTCATTGGATTATCAATTCGACCTAGTTAGTGGTTGAGTATTAGCCATAAAAATTTTTAAGAGCTCTTCTTTCATCAACTCTTCACTTTTCTCTTAAATCCTCTACTCGATGTGAGCCGGATTTATTATCTTCTTACAAGTTAATCTCTCTTATTATCTTCTTGCACTCTATTTTTTTTATAATTGGTTTCTTGCATCCCCACCTTTTGATGCGAACCATAATACTTTCTTAGGCGAAGGAGCCCAGTTACTCAATGAAAAAAATGCTAAAACTCTCTCTATTTTTTTTTATATTATCCATCTTTTGATGCAAATCACAACACTTATTTAAATGAAGGAGCCTGATTACTTAGTAAAAAATTAATATATTTTTTAAACATAATTTAAAAAAAAATTACATACCTCGATCTTTCCACCCAATCTTCTATGAAGCCGATTCTTCATGAGATCAGTAAGAAGAAGGCTTTGAAGTCACTCTAAAATTTAGTCTGATATAAACTCTACTATTCATTGATTTTTTTAATAATTTATCCTTCAGCATCTCTAAAATTATCTAGATCGTTAATCACTTATTGATTAGGATATCTGATCAACTTCAAATCGAAACAAGATTTGGATACACAAAACTAATTAATTTTGACCATACTCAAGGACTTGATTAAATTAGTTTTCTTTTCCCCCAACTTAATTTACATTATTCTCAATGGAGTAGAAAAATAAAATAAAATAGGCAAAGAAAATAAAAGGAGAGAGTGCACCTAAGATAATTTTGCTTCGAGAGTTGAATATAGCTTCATTGATTAGCAGGCTCTTGTTCTAAATTCCTGCAGCTAGAGTAAAGTAAAAAATATGAAATTATTGGGTTTCCTCCTAACAAGCGCTAAGTTTTATATCTTCAGCCAGACGTTAAGTTTATTATTCATTATAAGGTGGATCACATAGGTAGATGGTATCGATTCATTCTTTATATGCAATTCCATCTATATATGGCTTCAGATGTTGGCCGTTCACCTTAAATGTATTTCCATTCTAGGGGTCATGAATTTCAATTGCTCTATATGAAAATATTTGTGTGATAATGAAAGGTCCATCCCATCAGGAGCAGCGTTTACCAGGAAAGATGTGTAACTTGGAATTGAAGAGCCATACCTTTTGATTTAGCTCAAATGATTTTCTAGAGATATATTTATCATGAAATACTTTGGTTCGAGCCTTGTAAATTCGTAAACTCTCATATGCATCATTGCGAAGTTCTTCCATTTCATTAATTTGCAACCTCCGATTAAAACTTGCATTCTTTATGTTAAAATTAAACATCCATATAGCCTAGAGTGCATGATGTTCTAATTTAACCGATAGATGGCATGCTTTGCCATAAACTAATCGGTAGGGTGACATACCAATAGAGGTTTTAAAAGCTGTATGGTAAGCCCATAATGCATCATCTAAGAGAAGAAATCAATTCTTTCTATTGGGCCTAACCATCTTTTTGAGGATATGTTTAATCTCTATATTTAACACCTCTACATGACCATTAGTTGGGACGTGATATGGTGTAGCAATTTTATGTGTAATATTTCAGTTCTTCATAAGTGCTTCAAAGTATCTATTTGTGAAATGAGTCCTCCCATCACCAATGATCATCCTTGGAAAGCCAAATCGACTAATGATGTTTCGTTGGATAAAACTAGTTACAACTTTATTATCATTAGTCCATGTAGCTATTGCCTCTACCTATTTTGACACATAATCAATTGCCACCAGAGTATATTCGAACCCAAACGAGGTTCAAAAAGATCCCATGAAATCGATCCCCCAAACATCGAAGATTTCTACTACTAAAACGGGAGTCAGCGGCATTATATTCTTCTTGGATAAATTTTTTATTTGTTGACATTGCAAACAACTTCGGCCAAACTCATGTGCATCTTTGAAAATCATTGGTTAATAAAATATACTCTACAGTACTTTTGCTATAGTTTTTCTTCCACTAAAATGTCCCCCACATGCCAAAGAATGGCAAAAAATGAGAATGCTTTGGAATTCACTCTTAGGGACACAATGATGAATCACTTGATCAGGACAGTATTTGAATAGTTCAAGTTCCTCCTAGAAATAATGTTTAATTTATGAGAAAAATTGATCCTTTTCTTATTTTGTCCAGTGAGAAGGTACTTGTCCTATTAAAAGTAATTGACAATATGGATAAACCATGGAGGTCGGCTAGAGGAGATTGTGAAAAGTTGTTCATCAGAAAATTTTTCTTTAATCTCATATATGCTTATTGTATGTTCAACTAAGATCCTGGAGATATGATCAGCTACCACATTCTCGAAACCCTTCTTATCTCGGATTTCTAGATTAAATTCTTGTAAAAGAAGGATTCATCTGATCAATCGTGGTTTAGTATCTTTCTTTAAGAGGAGATATTTTAGAGCCGCATGATCAGAGTAAACTAGAATCTTAGATCCTAATAGATATGACCAAAATTTTTCAAGGACGAACACTACTGCTAGTAGCTCTTTCTCTGTTGTAGTGTAGTTTAATTGAAAATCGGAAAGAGTCTTGCTAGCATCATAGATCACATGTGGCTCCTTATTGATTTGGCCTAAGACGACACCTATTGCAAAGTCAGAGGCATCACACATAATTTTAAATGGAATGGATCAATTAGGATGTTTTATTATGAGTGCTATTGTCAGAGCTATTCGTAATGTGTTAAAGGCTTTCAAACAGTCTTTATCAAAGATAAATGGTGTATCCTTGGCCAACAGATTGCACAGGAGTCTTGAAATCTTGCTAAAGTCTTTGATGAAGTATCTATAAAATTTGGCATGACTTAAAAAGGATCGTATTTATTGGACCAAAGTAGAAGGTGGTAGTTTTAAAATGATCTCTACTTTGGCTTTATCTACCTCGATCCCTCTTTCAGAAATAATATGTTCTAATACAATTCCTTCTCGCACCATGAAATGGCTCTTTTTTCAACTTAGGATGAGATTTGTCTCCATACACCATTTAAGAACTTTGAAAAGATTAGGGAGACAATCCTCAAAGATGGTTCCAAATATAAAAAGATTATCCATAAAAATTTTAAGATATTTATCCACCATATCCGAAAAATGGCCAGTATGCATCGTTGAAATATAGTAGGTGCATTGCAGAGCCCGAATGACATATGCCAAAAAGCGAAGGTGCCATAGGGGCAGGTGAAGGTAGTCTTTTCTTAGTCATACGAAAATACAAGTACTTGATTATACCCTAAATAACCATCAAAAAATAGAAGAAACTTTGTCCTGCTAATCATTCTAAGATTTGGTCAATGAAGGGCAATAAAAAATGGTCCTTCCTAGTAACAGCATTTAGTTTTCTATAATCTATGCATACTTGCCATCCAGATGATATGCAAGTGGAAAATAGTTCACCTTCTTCGTTCTCAACCACAGTAATACCTAATTTCTTAGGTACTACTTGAGTGGGGCTGACCCATTTATTATCGGATATGGGGTAGATGATTCCAGCATCTAACTACTTTACTATCTCTTTCTTTACTACTTCGCGTATATTTGGGTTCAATCTTCTCTACATGTCTCGATGGGGTTTGGTATCTGCCTTGAAATAAATGTTGTGCATGCAGATGGAGGGGTCAATTTTTTTAAATCGGCAATGGACCAATCGATAGCCTCTTTGTGTTCCTTCAGAACACCAACCAATTATGCTTCCTGATCAGGAGTCAAGTCTGATGCAATGATCACCGGGAGGGTGTCATTGGGTCCTAGAAATACATACTTGAGCATGGCAAGAAGGGGTTTCAATTCTAACACAGGTGGTGATTCTAAAGATTGGACTATTGGTGTACTGGCTAATATGAGAAATTGCTCATACTTGATTATCCATGGAGGAGTGGTTTTATCGTGTGGTGTATCTAACATGATGTTAACTTCTTTCATATATCCCTTTATATCAAAGTCATACACTCCAAAGTAAGCCAAGCAGGTATCCAAGGGGTCTGGTGCTAGAATTATGGGTGTTGCATCTTCTATAATGTCTTCTATTGTATCTACTTCGAAGCAACTATCCATTGATGATCCTTGGAAATCACCAAACATATTTAGTCTCAATTTCTTATTCTCAAACGATACGTCCTTGACTCCTATCCTACAATTAATGCATACATTTGCTGTAGCTAGGAAAGATCATCCTAAGATAATGAAAATTTGTCTGGGATTGCCACTTAGTTTCATGTCGAGAATAAAAAAATCAACTAAAAAATAAAACTCATCTACCTTGACCAAGACATCCTCAAGCATCTCACATGATTCCTTAATTGATCTATCGGCTAATTGCAATATGACCGATGTGGGTTTCAATTCTTCAAATCCAAAAAGTTCATACATCGAACTAGGTAAAAGATTCACACTTGCCCCTAAGTCCAAAAGAGCTTTTTTAATGTGAAAATCTCCTATAACACAGAAAATAATGGGGGCTCCTAGGTCCTTAAGCTTTGAAGGGGTTGCATGCTGGAAGACAAAACTAGGCTATTTAGTAAGGCTTACTTTTTTTGGGATTTGTGATCTAGATTTACGTTCTTGGGTGCACCAATTCTTCAAAAGATTGGCATAAGCAGGGATCTATTTGATTGCGTCTAGAAAGGAGAGATTAATTTGGACTTGCTTAAATAATTCCAACATTTTATTAAGTCTTCCTCCCTTCTTATCTACAGAAATAGGGGCTTTTAGGGCTTCCAAAAATGAGGCTTAAGGCAAGTAAGATGATTTCGGTGTAGTTGGTCCATTCTCTATTTTTGGATCCTTCTTATCCTTGGGTGATTCAGATTTAGTTAAAGATTTAGACTTGGTCTCATTGGTTTTACTAGTGTGTTCAATGGCTTTTCCACTTCTCAGAGTCATGATTGATTTGGCATGTTTAAAAAAGGCTTTTGGGGTATTAAAACTCTCAATCATGATTGTCCTCTTAGGTTGCTCTTGGGTTGGTTAGATAATTTTCTTCTTTTCTCCTACTGAATGCGGTCGCTAGTTGATCTATTTGGGTCTCTAGCTTAGTAATGAATTGTATGTGGGAGTTAAGAATCTGAGTGTTGACTTCTAATCATTTTAGTACTTTCAGAATTTTTTTCTCAAAAGCTGAGCTGTGACTAGTGGTAAATGGTTAAGGAGCATTTTGAAATTGATGATATGATCCATGCCTATATATTGGGTCCTGATATTGAGATCAAGGTGCAGCAGAGCCAACCACTAGTTATGGTCTTCAGAAAAAATTTGGATAGTTTCTCTAGCCAGGGTTATAACTGTTCGAATATGGATTATTTCCTAGTTTATGAGCTTGTTGGACTTGAGCTTGCTGAACCTGCTCGTGCACAAACTCAGAAAATTAAGGTGTGGCTGGGCATTCACTAACAAAGTGGTTCGGACTAGCACGCAATGCACAAATTTCTTAGATTAGGTTAGGTGGAATAGGAGATTGTCTAGTATTTAGAAGACGGTCTAATTTTTGGGATAGTTCATCTACCTTATGTGGATATCCATGATATTTTCAATCTGATAAATTCCGCTTCTTTTTTATTGAAGCATGTGTTGTTCTCTAAAGGTGGTAGACATGTAATATAGAAAATTCTCACTAAGTGTTTCAAAGAGCTACTAGGCTTCATCCTCACTCTTTAGCATGAATGTCTTACCACATGATGCATCAATCATTTATCGGTGTTTCTTCAATAGACCATCATAGAAACACTGAACAAGTTGCTATTTAGGGACAACGTGGTGTGGATATTTATGAATAAGGTCCTTTAACCTTTTCCATGTCTCATGAAAAGTTCATCCTCCAATTAGAAAAAAGTAGTGATAGCTTTTCTAATTTGATTTGTTTTTCCAATTGAAAAGTATTTCTTGAGAAATTCTTTTTGAAGATGGCCCTAAGTTGAAATGGTTATAGAATCTAAAGAGTTTAACCAATGCTTGGCTTTGTCTTTAAGTGAGAAAGGGAACAGTTTCAACCTAAGGGCATCATCGAAGAAGTTTTGGATTTTTATCGTAAAATAAATATTAAGAAATTCATCCAAGTGTTTGTACGGGTCCTCATTACTAAGCCCATAGAATGATGGCAATATTTGAATAATGCTAGACTTAATCTTATACTAGGTAGCTTCTACCGAAGGTGCTTGAATACATGGAGAGTAGGTATACGAGGATGGAGTGAAATATTCTCTCAATGGGTGTGGAGGGTTAATCTCATCAGGTGTAGCCATGTTTCTAGCTTGGATAGTCCTAAGAGTCTTTTCTAATTTTTTGTCTAGTAGTTGTAAGTCAGGTTTTAGCGATCGTCGATCTAACATGCAACTAAAAAATTTATGTAGGACTATCCTAGTCTGTTAAGAATTATTATTATTATTATTATATTTGTTATTAATGAGAGAGGAGAAGAGAGAAAAGAGTTCTAAAGAAGAGAACCTAAGGAGTCCTAAAACTAAGAAGAGAAAGAAGAATTAGTTGTAGTTAGATTTTAATTGAAATCAAGTTAATACACAATGAACTCTCTATCCTAAGATTATTCTAGTTCTAGATAGCTCCTAACTATTCCAAGTTTGCCTTCAAGCCCTCCAAGTTGGAGTTTGACCAACCAACTGATCAGGTAAATGTAAAATCGGTGGGAGTCCCCCGTTACTTTTCTTAAACAATAATTAAATTGATCAGGTCAGCAAACGAAACCAATTATAAAACTTCGAGCTTAATCGTCCCGCAAACCACTTGCCTAGACACCAGCTAGCTGACCAAGTCTAACTCGGTCCAACTCTCAGAATCACTTATTCTATTGAGCTCGAAATTCTTAGGGATCAACATCTAATTAATTTTAGATTAAGGTCTAGGTTATGTAGATATAAGAGAGTGATTTATGGGCTAAAAATAAGTGATCAAATTTTTACCTTATCTTGGTTAATGGGTTGTGCCCTTAAAGTTAATTGTGGAGATGCAATGCAAAGAAACAAGATGTCCAATCAAGTTAGAAATTTTTATATTTGAGGTTATGCTATCTTAGTTAAATATTATAAAATATCAGTGGCTTTTTTTTAAAGGATTTATAGTTTTATCTTTTTATATTTTTTTAGGATTTTTTTGATTTTGCAAGAAAATAAATTTAAGTGATTTATTTTAAGAAGCAATAAATCACTAGACTATAAAAAATAGTAAATTATTCTAAACTATAAAAAGCAGGTAATCCATAAGATTAAAAAGCAGTAAATTAGTTATGCAAAATAAGATAATCTAACTAAAAAGCAAAAAAAATTAAAACAAAAAAATAAAAACTAAAAGCTTTTTTATTTTATTTTTTTAAATCAATCATACCAAGATCTTTGGCAACGGCACCAAAATTTGATGTATAGTCATTGATAGCACCAAAAATAACTCTATTCACTATGTAGGTAGGATGAGTCGAAATCATATCCTTAGAAATCTTGGACTAAGTTGAGATTACAAAATAAAAGAAAGAAGATTTATTTTGATTTAAAAAATAAACTATCCTAAAATTGATGTAATTAAAAAATAAAGATCTCAAAAGTTTTGCATTAATTTTATACTAATAGAGTTATATTTTTTTAAATAATTATGATTAATTTTTAAAAAAATATCCATCTTTCCTCGGCATGCTTCGTACGTGTAGATCATGGCATGTCTCTGGAAAGTACTAGATAAATAACTCTTCTTTTCTCGGCATGCTCCATACCTGTAGATCATGACGCATTTTCGAAAAGTAAAATTTATTCCTAATATTAATCTAATAGGAAAGCATAAATAAAAACATATAAAAGAGTAGATAAAGAACTCATGACAATTTAAATAAAAAGCATAATCTTTATTGCATATAAAAGAAATACAAGAAAGTTTAGAATAATAAATTCGTTCTATATCATTACAAAATTTCTTCTCCCCTCCCGAGATGCTAGCCTAGTTGCTCATGGAGTAGTCCCTTCCTCTTCTTTTATGCAAGGCTCTAGAAGAATTTTTGGGATGATCCTTAAGTGGGAGTATAAGAGCCTTTTTATAAGGGATAAGAGCAAAATGTTTTACATGGTTTTTAGATGTGGGACTAAAGAAAATAATAAGACCTAAAGGATGGATGGATGAGATTGATGGATCAAAGTAGATAAAGAAAATATAAATTTTACTCTTGAAATATTTTTAAATATTATTTTTTTCTTTTAAACCCGTTTGTTGTGGGCTATGTTGCTGCATCTGTCAGCAAAAACCCTGCCACAAACCTGCCATCCAAGGTGCGCCCGCAAAAAATTTGCTCATGGACCTGTTAACTCTTCCATGGATCCGTTAGGAAAAATAAACTCATGAACAAACCTGCCGGTGCCTCTTTTGATTGAAGAATTACGAAAAGGAACTTTTGTTTCTTTAGAATGATGCATGTATCCCTTTTGGGTTCCTTGCATAGTATCTTCATTTTCTGTAATACCTATGCATCCTTCTTTTATTTTAATTCTATTCTAAGTTCAATTTGCTTTAAATTTGAGTTCTTTTGATCTATGAATCGAACTTTGTATCGGCAATCATCTTTCCTATAAAACATAAAAAAAAGCATCAAATTTTTCATAAATTAAATATAATTTGGTGCTTTCAGGTGGCTCAAATTAAGTTTTTGTCAACCTCCTTCCCCTGTTTCAACAAAGAAGATAGAGAAAATGAGAGAAAGAAAAGGAGAAGAAAAAGAAAAAAGAAATAAAAAGAGAGTTTTCTCTCTATTCTCTCTCTTTTCTCTCTCTATCTTCTTTCTCTACTTCTTTAGATTTTTCTCTTTTCATGGACGTCTCTAAAAATTTTATGGACCAGTAAAGGGTCTAGATGTCCAGATACACTTGGACGACCAATAAGTCCTAGGAGGGGTCTTGAACTTGTAGTATTCGGATTGTTTACCATAATTTTTCACCATCCCTAATCATCTATGACTTTTTATATTTGATCCTAGTCATATAGAGGTGCGACCGTCTGCATAAGATGTTGAGTGGAATATCTTATTTTTAAATTCATAAATTAAAAAAATTATCGATTACTGTGTTCAAGTCAATCACCAATAAAGGTAAAGGTTCTTCAACACGATCATCTACATAATTATGAAAAATTTAATCTATATGATTGATATATATTCTATATCGATCGGTATATATATTATATGTTGTTGAATTAATATTATTTAAATTATGATTAATTAGTATTTAATTATTCTCGAGTAAGAAAAATAAGATTTAACATTATTGATAGGGTTTGGGCAGTATCTAGGTTAGCTGGTTATACAAAAAATATGGTGTATATATTGGATCAATTTTAGATTGAGGTATGGCATTGTTTTGGCTTGCCATAAGTTAGAGCATGACTATAACTAATCTAATGCCGAGAATTAGATTATGATTGTAACAATAAGAAATAGGCATGGGTGGTGTTTAGATTGATTGGCCATACAAGAAACATGGTATATATGTGTGCTAGGTCAGTCTTAAGCTAGAATGTATCATCATGTTTGATCTTTACGGGCTGGAGTATGGTTGTAGTTAATTCAATGCTTGAGAAACAAACCTAAATTTTCATAATTGTAAGTATGGAAAAGGGGAGCATGTGGACTAGTAGGCCATGTATGAAATATGGCATATCAGCTACGGGCTAAGATGTTTTGGTTTATCATGGATGGGAGCATAGTTGTAACTATTCCAATGCCAAAATTAAATTAAGTTAATGACTGAGTCTAATTAAAGAGTATCTAGATTAGCCAATACATGTAAAACATGATATTTATGATGTCAGTCACGAGCAGAGATGTGATTAACGATCATAGATGAAAATGTGGTATGTGTTTGGCCTATCATGGGCTAAAATGTGAGTGGATCTAGTCCAGTGCTAAAATAATAATATTGTTTGAATCAAAAACTGTGTTAATTAGTTTATGATAAGTAATCTCATTAAATTATTTTTGAATACAATTGTTGAATTGTGATATGTGACATGGAATTGTATGTGATGATATTATTTAACTATCAAATTAATGATATATGAATCTTATTATTTTTCTATCAGTTATATATATTTATTAAAAGATGTTTCATATTCATATTGATATGAGTGTAGTGGATTATTAATGGGCAAAAAGCTCACACCTCCTTTTTCTTCAGACTTGTAAGGAGTGTAGCATCATTTTGGTTGGGCATAGAGTTCGAGCGATTGGCGATCTTAATTAGTTAGTTATTTGATTTTCTGATATTAAATAAATATTTCAATGCTGTAAACATTATTCAATAAAGATCGATTGGCTTGATTTAATAAATATGATTGAAACCTTATAATACTTTTGGTATTCTTATGAATTTATTTATTATTTAGGTGTTGCATGACCTTTAGAGCATTATTCTAGAATTTATGTGGCCATGTCATGTGGTCAACTCGGATGCCAGCTTTGGAACATGACATGTAGACCAGCCCCTTTATTCTTTAGCCTTTGATACTATGAGAGCATCCCCATTGCCATTATGTGTTGGGGGGTTTGGCCAGGAAATCATCATCTCAAGATCTTTTCAATATCACTTGTGTTGCACTCGATCATGTGTAGATACCGTAAGAGAAAGAAAGAAAAATAAAAGATGAGATAACACACAATCAAGTGTATGGACTAAACCAAGGTCTACCTTCATGGGGCATGTAAAGGCTTCACTATGAAAAAAAAATAAATACAAGAGGAGATCCTCACGATCTCAACTCTTATATAAAAAAATATATCTCTCTCAATTAGAAGCTCTCACCTTTCACCTCTTATAAAAGCTCTATCTCTAAGAGACCTCCTAAAATGATCATTGTCCGCTGTTTGATTGTTTGTCCAAAGCCTCTGCTTCTATTCTCTATCAACGTCCTTTAGGATTTACTACCCACTATCCAGACCTTGGACCTCTGCTTGCTACTGCTACTGCCATCTGCCAAATTGCTCTTGGCTTACCAGCTCTCGATTCTGTCGACAGGCCATTTTATAGGCCCAAAACCAAGTCTATATCAGAGAAAAGACTACATTTACTACTCAAATTAAGCTCTTAGCTGCTCGATCTTGACCACAAGCTCCCTCAGCTGCTTGATCGTGTAGCAGAGCTTCATAGACCACCGTAGATCACCCCTACGCTGCTCTCAACCAAACCCCCACATGCCGCACATGTGGGATTGCATTGTTCATCTTAAAAGCTGCATATTTTGGTCGTGGACCCTTAAAGGGTCCACAACGGTCACATGGACTGGGTGGTCCATGGTGGGCCATGACTCAAAACCAGTGGTAGTGCGCTCTCGCCTGCATTCTAGATCGAGAACCCATCTAGGCCTAGCACCTACGCGATTGCTGGGCTGGGCTTGCGGCTAGTCTGCGCGTGCATTTGTGCACGCTAGGCTCGCCAGTGTTGGACCATGCACCCACACTGGCCAGGCCCAGGCCATATGCTGTAGGCCTTTGCTGGACCATATGCTATAGACCTGGGTTGCTCCTCCCACGAGTCTGATTGTTTTGGGCCTCACTGGTCCCTCCGACAGCTCCCACGTGCTCCTTCATGCTTATTTTCTCCATCTGGATTCTATTTAGGCTGTTCTTGGGCTCGTTGGATTTCATTCATCGTCTTAGATCTCGTTGTAGGCTTCTTGTAGGTCGAGTTCAAGATGTCAAATTTCAACAATCTCTATCTCGACTCAATATTCAATCTCCTGCTAATCTTGAGAGCTTTTCTGGATGATCTCACCCCATGCCTTAGGGCATATACTTGCTGTCTCAATGGGCAAACATGAGATTTGAGCTAGATCACTCGGTCCCACCTCCATCATGGGTTATGTCCACTCTGACCAAAGATGTAACATCCTGGACCAGCAAAATAATAGAATAAAAGATTCGTGTTTAGGTATGCATGGCTTATTGATTTATTTATGGTATATTCGAGCCACTTAATCTCGATTATGAATTACTTTAAATTAAATCTACCTTGCCAAGGGTTGTTGAGGTCATTTCAGAGTAAATTATGATTATCTATCATTTCAAATTTTGAAAATTTTTCTAAGTCTGAAAGTAGCACATATATGGAGAGCTATATAAAATATGAAATTTTTTTAGATCAAAATTGATGCTAATTGATTCTTAGGTATTAGTGAGTTATAAAGTAATTTTTAATGAATTTTGAGACCCTTTAATACATTCATTCTGGAGCAAAAAAGTTTTAAAAATTTTGAGTTTTGAAAAATTTAAACTAGAATTCAAATTTTGATATCTTATTTTTATGGATTTTAATTTTTCTAATATTTTTATTGAATCCAAATAGAAGGTTGTTTCTTATTTATAGATATTAAATTAAAAAAATATATAAATAAGCAGTGTATAGAGTGAAGCTTATTGGAAAATATGTCCTAAAGCCAATCATCTAAGTAGTAGATAATTGAAATTAGTGTATAAATTATCTAATAATAATAGTTATTTGGTAGGTTCATCATAAAAGTTTTATCTTTCTTAAATAAACTCCTAAATTATGATGAAATCCTTAGAACCATAATCAATCGATAAAGAAGAATTTATCGAATGGTTCTTAAATTGTTCACGATCAAATGATAAGTTATTAACAAGGATGATAACTTATCGAGTGTAGGTCGCTGTATGCCATATACGTTGGTTGTCCTCGTAACTAAGGAATATGGAGATACTGGTATGGCATTCAGGTAAGATGTAGGAGTACATCTGCACTGAATGTGACCAATGTAGTACTCTACTGTCAAGAGTAGCTAGCTAAGGCCAATGGGTATAAGTGTCCCTCCGATCTAAGTTCACCACAGTGACTTGCAAGCAACTCACTATACTTTGATGCCAGATTGTCTGTATTTTTAATATAGATTTGAAAGATTTTTGGGTATAGTCAAGTACTTGTAAAGTCGGTGTATGAGTTAAGATGGGATTGACCACTCCTAATTAACTTCAGGAAGAGAATGACTTGCTATATTTTAATTTAGCAAAATCTAGGCTTGGATAATCCTCGTGAGGTGTCACGAAATTTGCAAAATTTTGAGATACAATAGTGATGACTTGTATGAGTTCTAACAACGTACTCAAAGTCATCTTGAGCATTATTGATCAAAGGGATGAATTATACAGTAACCATGGGTTAAGGTTCTAAGAACGTTGCTTTGCATATATTCGACCTATCCGAATATCGGGAACCATTGCTAGATGGTAACTTCGATTGGTATAGAAATTGGTTTCGCTGCTATCAACTTAGGTTCGAATCTATGAGGTCACATACATTAAAGTTTGTAACATGATCAGATGGTTAATCGACGATTGAGAATCGTTTCGAGGTCAAACATTCAATACGATTGATGTTTGACCTAATGCAAGTGTTGTAGAAGGAATGATTAGCAATTGGATTGCTAATTGGCTCAATTTGATTGAGCAATCAGGCTGAGATCAAGTCTAATTGAATTAGATTCAATTAAAATTAGTTTGGACTTAATTGGGTTAAGTCCAATTAGTTTATTGGATAAGCCAATTGTAAGAAAAAATCAATTCCTAGTTAGACTAGGATTTAAGTGCATCTAATTCCAAATTGACTTTGGATTTAAATCAAAATTAAATATTATTTAATCTAATTTAATAGAGCTTCTAATTAGACTAGGATCACTCTCAATTAGGTTGCATTTTATCTAATTTAAATTAATTTTGATTTAGATTCAAAATAGTTTTGACCTAATCAAACATAAAGAGTCTCAGTTGAACTGGGACTCTCACTCTTTCCTTATGCCAATGGTCCCACGTCCCAATATTTAATTATAGATTTTTTTTATGATTTTTATGCCTAAGAAATGATTTCTCATACCCCATTATCTCAGGAATTGGATTTAAATTTAATTTGGTCAAAATTACAAAGTTGTTGTGCATAGGATTCTATTTGATAGAGTCCTAGTTATCCAAAACACCTCCTCTCTCAATGGAATTTTCTCCATGCCACCCTCTGATTTTTTGTGTGCCTTCTCTCCACTTTTTGAGGTGTGGCTTTTATGTTCTCCATGCACAAAAATCTGGGAAGGCGTCCAAGAGTTGGACGCCCCCCAAATTCCTTCTTGTTTTCTTGTTTGACTAGGTCTCTTGACCTAGTCTTCCTAAATATTGGGGCACCTCCTTTGAGATGGTAAGAGGATGTGATAAATCTTAGAAAAATCATAAAAAATTAGAGAAGAAGGAGGAAAAGGTGTGGAGAATTTATGGTGCCAAGATTCTTGAAGAAGAGTCCTCAATTAAGACATCAAAAGTTGATGTCTTGAAGAGACAAGGTAAGAGAAGATTATCTTTTCTTATATTTTTTTTTTATGTTTCTCTCTTTCTATTTTATTTATAATTTTTATATGATAAAAATCTAAGAGAGAGAGAATTTGGGTGTGGGGATGAGTGCTCCAAGTTGTTGAGGCATGGTGTTAATTTTTTAGATATGATCTGATCATGTCCTAATGAGAGAAGGAGAAGAGAAGAAAGGTCTTCTCTTAGGATTTCTTGGAGAACCTTTCCTCTTCAATTTTTGTGAGATTTTTATATGAATAAAATAAAAAATCTTAGATCTAAAAACTTAAAAAAAATTCTAGAGGAGAATGTCTCCTTTTGTCTTAGCATCGAGATGTTTTCAGGACATCAACCGTTGATGTCCTGAAGGAGAAGATTTATCTTCTCTTAGGATTTATTTTTTCTTGATTTTATTTTCTAATTTATGGGAGATCTAAGGATTAGATTCCTCCCTTATTCCCCATCGTGTTCTTCATCTCTTGGACTATCTAAGAGATCTAAAGAACATATATTTGATTAACCATCAACAGGGATCCGTGAAAAGCTAGTACTTCAAGCGGATCTTTGTTCGACGAACCTCCGATCTATATTATAGGTTTGTATGGATCACCTATAGAGGTCGGATGCTTATGCAACTTCAAAGACAACAACGAATTCAACCGTGGAGTTCTCGACCTATGCAGAGGTAAGAGATCTGATCTCTTGGTGACCTAGATGCGATCTAGGATTAGATCTAGAATTATTCTAGATCTCGATTTTGATATAATCAATACCACTTATGATTAATTTAATTTTATATTTATATTTATATCATAACATATTATAGATCCTTGATGTAGGGTTTTGTAATTTGATTACATGCATGTTGTAGATTAAATAGTTTAATCTATGTCTTCCACTGCTCTATATTTTAAAAAAGTTTTGAAATCTATGTATGAAATCCTGCATATTTTCCAACACTGTGAGCAGAGTATAAAAAATAAAATTTCTGAAATCCTAGAATCCAAGCTGACCTAAAGTGAAATCAAGCCAGCCCGAGTCTTATGCTACAGTGATGGGTGTTTAATTTTTCTGAGAGAGCCAGCTTGATTTAAGTTCGAGCTGATCTGGCTGATATTCGAGCTGACTCGATTTAGGGCTGAGCCAGCTTGGTCAGCGAGAACAGAAGAGCGATGCTAGCTGTGGAATTTTAAAAGAAGATTTTTAAATGGATTCTTCTGAAAATAACTTAATATGTGACTTTCTTGGGTTGCGCCACATAATTAGAAGAGAGAGGCAGAGATGTGTTGGCTTCTTGATGGGGTGACATCTAGCAAATTCTATTATTTCTTCTAAACTAAAAGCCATAGGTTCCTTTTATTTGCTGTTCTACGTTCCTATGTTAAACAGAAGGGTTAGGAGAGAGAAGAAAGTTGGGAGAGGTATCTTCTTAGATGAAAATCAAAAAGAAATCAACTGGTAAAAAGAGAATTAAGTGATAAATTGGATTGAGGAGGAGGAAGTTGCTGAAATTAAGAAAAGAAGAATCGATTTTGGCTGGCAACAGTATTTTAGCCATTTGAGGTAAGATTTCTAAGCTACAAACTAAATTTAAATTGATCTTCTAAGTATTGTTATTAGATGGGAGGTTATAGTAAAGTAAGTTATACAATTTAAGGTGAGTTAGAAGATGAATTATTCTATTATTGATGCTGAAATCGGATAGATGGCTTAGTTATGAATGAAAATGATACTAGTTGAATCTAAAATCATTTATAAGAATGAAAATAGAATTAAATGTTTGAAAATTTATGAGTTATATGGAAGTTTATCAAGACTTAAGCTAAAGTAAACAAGATAAAATAGAAAGAAATAGTTGAAAGACTAAAATAAGAGTATAAAAGCAAAGTTTGTGTAGTTTTGGTCTTAAATCATAAGATATGAGTTTAATCAATGTTTATTGATGATATAAGAAAAAGAAAGGTTTGGAAAGATGCTTCGAATAAGCAAATTAATTAATAGCCTATTGAGGTAAGTGGTTTTCATATCTAACCTTGGTGCTTTGCTTATTGTATTTTGTTATAGAAATAATTTACTTTGGAAAGTAATTAACTTTGATATCCTTCAGCTTATATATATATTTGTACCAACATGAAAGCAAGGATTAAAATTGTTGATCTTTACTATTTAGCTTTGGGAATTTTAACTTATTGAGTACTTTTGAAAAAGATTATCCATAGGAGTGATTAGCCTATGGGCTACATTCTTGCATTGCATAAGCATTTACATTGGCATGAGCTGGCACCTCCATAGTCTTGCATTTGAGAATGTCTAGTGGGGCTTGGCAGATATTTGATAGTATATCAGAATATCGAGTGGAACTTGATAATGTATCAGAATGCCTAGTGGGGCTCATTTATATCATATGGCATCATGACATACTACTCATCGACTGTCTTGGAAGGGATGCTCTGAGATTCAGTCGATGGTAGCTAAGGAAGAAGCATGCATTGGCATGGCATGGCTTGATATTTTGCTTTAACCCGGTGGGGTATATTTCAGCTTTGTGAAGCAATAAAAGTAGTTCTTATATTTCAGTGATTTATTTTAATCCTGTGGGGTATGTTTCAGCTTTGTGAAGCCATAAAAGCAGTTTTTATATTTCAGTGATTTGGTATTTTGTTATAACCTGGTGGGATAATTCAGCTTTGTGAAGTATATTTTGGCTTTGTGAAGCATAAAAAGTAATTATTATATTTTAGTTGTTATTGTTATGTTGAATTACAAGTTAAGCATTTATGTTTTTCATTGTTAGATTGTTTATCCACTCACTGAGACTTTCTTAAGTCTCACCCCTCACTCTTTCTAGTTGCAATTTTTGGAGTAGCTAGGTTGGGAGATATGTTTTAGCATGTGTATCAGTACCTCTAGTAGAAGAAGTATTTTGGATGAGAATAAGTTTGTAAAAAAGATGTATTTTGAGAAGGATTGTATAGCTAAGTTAGTTAAATTCAATACTATTATTTGTATGTGTATTAGTTTATTTTATAAAGGCATATATTACAAAGATGATTAATGACTAGAATGAATGTATGAAGTATGGTTTTATGAATGAAGCCTTGGATTTGCTTATGTAATTGTTGAGTTAAGTTATGATATTTACTTTAGTAGATCAAGATGTTAAATTAAATTAGATATGCTGATTGGGAAAGAATTTAGGATAATTGTATTGAGCAAGTTTAAATGATATTGCAGTTTAGCATAGTTTAAAATTCTCTTAATCTTTAGATAAGAGTGGGGTGTAGCACCGTCATTCAGATTTAGAGGTGGGGTGTTACAAAAGACTTGCTCGGGAGAGTCTCCTGCCAGAATAGGAATTTTACTCTACGACATCGTTTGTCGTCCTTCTGAGTCTTCCATCTCATGCCTAATCTACCTCCACCTAGAGCTCCATCTCATACTGGACTTTTTGTCATGAGGTGGTATCTTTCATATTTTTTCTCTAATTACCATCCTATTGTCGTGCATGATCTTCAGAATTTCTCCATCAGCTTTCTATCTGAAGCTGATCGAGTACACTCTACTTAGTAAGATTAGCTTCTTCTTAAAGCTGGGTATATATCGAACCTCATGCACCTTTTTTACTATTCCATCATAAAGTTTCATGCTGATCGTCTCGCTATTCTTGACCTCACTGCTCGATCCATTCGGTAAGAACATAGTATTCTCACTAGTCTCCAAGGAGTCAAACAACTTCTTTCTATAATATACATGATGAAAATAAGAATAATCCATAATCCATTAGAAGAAAAAAGTAGATACCTCATCAGTTATCAGAAAGACATCATCATTATCTTTTATATCGCTACTGGCCATTGCCACAGTAGCTAGCATCCGATCTTTGAGTTGTGGATAATGTTTGACATAATGCCCCAACTCATCATATTGTAGTGTTAAAAAAATATGTCCCAAATCCAATCATCTAGTTTGTAGATGATTGAGATTATTTTTGTATATGTATATGAATTATTTACTAATAAAAATTATTTGGCATATTTCATCATAAGGTTGTACATCTTCTTATTCGAACTCCATTATTTTGATGAAAGTCCTTAGAACTACATCCAAAGTGATAAAGAAAGATTTATCGTATGCTTCTTAAACTTATTTGTGACCAAATAATACATTATTAATAAGAATAATAATTCTATCAAGTATAGATCGTTGTATGCTATATGGATTGGTTGTTCTCTTAATCAAGAAGTGTGTTGACACTAGTATAGCATACAGGTAGAATATGATCTGTACTGAACGTGACCATTTTGGAGCACTTTACTATCGAGAGTGTTATCCAAAAAAATATTGGTATACATGTTCCTTCAACATGAGATCATCATGGTGACTTGTAAGCAACTCAATGTACTTTGGTACCAGACTTTCTGAACTTCTAATTCAGTGATGAAAGATTTCTAGATACAATCAAGTACTTGTTAAGTTGGTGCATGAGTCAAGATGAAAATTGACCACTCCAAGTAAAATTAGAGAGAATATCTCTATATATTTTAATTTAGTAAAATCTTGATCAGGATAGTTCTTGTGAGAGTCACAGGATTAAGAAGGTTGAGACACTATAAGGATCACTAATCAAGAATTGACAATTAACTCTGATATTTTTCTGAACATTATTGATCAAGGGGATGAATTATACGGTAACCATGTTCTAGTAGGTTATGAATGTTGCTTCGCTATATTTGACTCTATCCAATTATCGAGTATCATGGCTAGATGGTCACTTCGATTGGTACAGAAAGCTTATTTCTGTGCTACCGACATAGTATTTGAACTTATTGGGTCACACATAGAAAATTCGATCCAATCAGGTAGTTGTTTAACGATTATGAATCATTGAAGGATTCAATTATTAAAATAATTAATGATTAACCTAGTATAATTAATTAAAAAAGATTAATTAATAATTAAACTATTAATTAACTTAATTTGATTGAGTTATGAGGATTAGATCAAGACTAATTGAATTGGATTCAATTAGGTCTGACCTGATTAGGTTATTGGATGGCCTAATAGCTAAGTGAGATGAGATTCTGATTTGATCAAATCTTGAACTCAATTAATCTTTGATTTAATCAAAAGATTAAGAGCCTAATTAGATTAGGTCAACTAATATTTGCATTTGATCAAATAGGATTTGATTAAGAACTAAATCTGATGAATACCAATAGTCCAAAAGTTGGACTGCACCTCCCTTGCACTATGCCCAAGCTGTCGCCCCTTATTCTCCATGCACAAAGGGTTTGTGCATGTGAGATCAGAACGCCCATCCCTTTGTTGCCCACTCTCTTGATAGAGTTAGGGGTTGGAGAAGTCTTAGATCAAAAAGATTTTGAATTAGACTTCGTTTCAATCTCAAATTCTATGTTTCAGCCTTTATATCAACAACCCTTTGTAAGACAAAAGAGACAAAAAATTTAATTTCTCTAGAGAGCTTTTTGGCATGTGAAACCTAGAGAGAGGTCCTTAGGTATGAGCTTTGGGGTGGCATTCTTGGTGTGTGTGATCTAGAGGAAGTTGTTCCTCTATTGGATGAAAGGCTAGGATTTTGTGAGAGAAACAAGAGAAGGTTGTTCTCTTGCGATCAATCCTCTTCCCACCTTCCTTGTTCAGCCATTGAAAAAGTCTTTGCAAGAAACTAGCATTTCAAGAGCTAAAAGGATCGAGCTTCGCATGGAAATCCTTAGAGACCATTCGTGTACATAGCTGAAACAATGAACAAAGATCTATAAAGGGCTGCAATCTTCTGCTCGAGTATGAGATTTGATCTCATATGATTTTTATTTCATATTTTATATGCATGATATCATATCATAGGTTCTGGTAAAGGATTTTATAGCTTAGATTTAATGCATGTTTAGATTAAAAAGTTTAATCTAAAGTCTTGTCATGCCCTAAACCCAGCATTCGGGTCGGATATGTGATGGCTGCATACTCTCTAGAATAAATCCTAAAGAATATGTAAGGCCTAAATAATGAGTCCATAAGAACACCAAAATAATTATAAGTTATAATCATATTTATTAACTCAAATAAATTCATCTTTATTCATAAAATTAAATATTTATTTGGTATCAAAAAATAACTAATTAACTAACTAACTAAAGACTCCATCGCTCAAACTTTACGGCCAATCCAACCGAAAACTAAGCATCCTGCAAATCTAAAAGAGAAGAGAAAGAAGGATTGTGAGCTTTATAGCTCAGTAAGAATTTTCCACACTCACATCAACATGAATATAAAATATCTTTTAACAAATATATATAACTGATAGAAAACTAAAAAGATTCATACACCATCAATATGATAATTAAATAATATCATCTTGTATAATTTTAATAAAACACATCTTATATCAACAATCAATAATTTTGTTCAACATTAACTCAATAGAATTACTTAACATTTATTGATTAACACAATTTTGATCCAAATAATATTATCATTTCGACACTGGATTAGACCCACTCACGTTCCAGCCCATGGTAGGCCACCACGTTTTCGCCCGTGGCCAACAACCATATCTCAGCCTAAGGCTGACATCACAATACTATATTTTATATGTGTCGGCTAATCCAGATATCGATCAATTAAATATGATTCATCATCTTGATTTATCTTCAGCATCGAACTTAGTCACAATCATGCTCTAGCCTATGGCAGGCCAAAACATATGCCACATTTCATACATGGTCGACTAGTCTCTCATCTTTTTCATGTTTTATATTTATCTTTCTGATGTTGGATTAATTACAACCATGCTCCAGTCCGTGGTAGGCCAAACATGCTACACCTAGCCCAAGACTGATCCAGCACACACACCATATTTAATGCATGATCGAACATATCCAAATACCGTCCATGCCCCTTCATATTATTAAAATCATAATTTGATTTTTGGTATTAGATTAGTTATAGTCTTGCTTCCAGCCCATGGCAGGCCAAGCTGCACCCCAGTCTAAGATTGACCTAACATATACACCATATTTCTTGCATGACTGGCTAACCTAGATGCCGTCTATCCCATCAATTATCATATTTCTCTTTCTTAATAATTATTAAATATCAATTAACATGATTCAAGCAACATATATATATCGATAGATATAAAATATATATCAATTATCCAAAGAAATTTTTATAAACATGTAGATGATCGTGTTGAAAAATTCTTACCTCTACCGATGATGGACTCGACACCAAAATTGCTGATCTTCTAGATCTACACACTCAAAAGTAAGGTGTTTCGCTTGATACCTTATACAGACAATCATATCTCTACATGATTAAGATCAAACATAAAATCATATATGAAGAAATTATGGATAAACAGATCTAACATTACAGGTTCAAGATCCCTCCTAAGACTAGCTAATCAATTCAAATTTTCTAGACACCTAGATCCTCTATGATCCATAGAATCTTTAGAGAGAGAAAGTTCTAGAGAGAGAAAAATAAAGAGAGAAAGTGCTGAGAGAGGGAGGAAAAGAGAAGAGAGAGAAAAGGCTCTCTCTCTTTTTTCTATCTTTTCTTTTTTTTTTATTTCTCTTGTTTTCTCTTTCTTTTTTTTTTTTCTTTCTCTTGAAAGAAAAATAGAGGAGGCAATCGATCGATGCCCCCTCCTTGATCCCAACCTATGGCTGCGACCTCTTGATGGTGGTGGCGACCACCTCCATCCTGACTCCGACAAGTCAGACAACAGACCAACTTTCTGCTGCTCGACATGGCCCATATCCAACATGACGACCGATTTGATGGAAGAAAAGAAATAGGGAACGGCCCTATTCCATTCAAATCCATCACCTCACCGGCCTAAATTCTTGCAACAGTAATCCTAAAGGAAAGAAAAACAATGGACATGGCCTTATCTTAGCTTTGGTGGGATTGGATGATCGACTAACCAGAAAATTTCTCAAAGATCCTTCATGAAAAATCAAAGAAAAACCACATTGTTTTCTTACCGACGATGGGAGGATTTGAGGTGGATGGCCCCTTTTATAGACTACGGATCCTAAGATTTGGTGGTCCTAGGATCCTTCTCCTAGTCGGGAACGGAGATGAGGGGGAAGATTCCATCGGGAGTCCTCCATCCCTTGTCTCACGTGCACAGCACATGAGATTTCTTTTTTTCTTCTTTTTTTTGTTTCTTTTTCTTGTTTTGAGATTCATGCTAGGAATCTAAGATTTAAATTTTTTTTGGATTATTACATTCTTTCTACTTAAAATAATTTCGTCCTCGAAATTAGTATACCTGAAGTTTTAAAGAATTGGACACAACTCCTTTATCTCATCTTTAGGATTCCACTTAGTGTTCTATTTCTACATGATCGTGCTAGTAAGTTGATAATAAAGAAAAAAATCTAATTCCTCTAAACTTTGATCTCTTCCAAATATCTTCTATATCAGGTACTCCGCATAGGTCAAATTAATACAAGAAAATCCAACAAGTTTCCAACATATCTTATCAGTGTCAACATGTAAATAAATTATCCACGTTTAATAGGTTTGGTAATAATAATATCATTCTACTTGTTTGAAGTCTCATATGGGCCTACATACCTGTCACCATCGAGTCGGGCATTTTATCACTCTCTTAAGTAAGTGCATAGAGCTGTCCTTGGGTCCAAGGCTTCTGTTGTGTATCTTGAGGTACTTTATTTGCTAAGACTTCTTGTCGCATTTGGTATTCCTTCTTATTAGAATAAATAGTTGTCTGATGGCCTTGTTGACCACATATGAAGCAACTACCACTAAATTGCTTATACTCTCTTAGATAATGAGGTCCACCACATCGGTAACACTTAATATTATCTTGAATTTATTTTTTACCTTCCATAGCATAGCTCGATTTCTTAGTTTTTGACTCGAAGGGTTCACTACTTTGACTTTGAGGATTATTTGATTGCTTTCTTTTCTTCAATTTTTTTTCTGTTGTAGCTTGTGCATCATCAAGTCCTTTTTCAATCATCGGAGCTTTGTTTATGACTTGCTTATAAGTAGGTAATTCAAATGCAGTTACTAGTTGCTAAATTCGACCTCTAAGTCCATTTTTAAATTTTCAAGCCCGAATACCCTCATCAACTATCAATGTTGGAGCATATCTAGATAACTCTTCAAATTTTGTTGTATATTGAGCAACTATCATACTCCCTTATTCCAATCAACCAAATTCTCAAAATTTCTAGAATCAAATACTTTGAGGAAAATATCTCTCATAGAAGACTCCTTTAAATCCTTTCTACGTAAAGGGTGCATCATTTGGTCCTAACTTTTCAATCTCCATCTTCCACCAATCGGCGCCTCATCTTGCAACATGAAGGTGGCAAAAGTAATCTTTTCCTCAGTAGGATATTTCAGAGCTTGGAATACTTTCTCTCTTTTTTCTAACCAACTTTTAGCTTCTATAGGGTCAGAGGTTCTTGTGAATGCTAGTGGTGCATACTTCTTAAAGTCTATCAAGCTGATTTGACGCTCTTGATGGTTTCTAACTCCTTGTTGCTGATGAGACTGATGCTCTTGCATTAATTGTTCCATGATTTTCTATTGTTGTTCTCGTTGCTTGTCCAATATTTTCCTCATATCTTTTCAAGCAGTAGTTTGTTGTTGCACTAAAAGTTGCATTAATTGCATGGAGGTTATATATTCTCCAAACTAAACTTCAGGTTCACCTGGGGTCTCCGTCCCTGGACTATTTTCAACGGGCTCATCAGGGTGCACTTGCATATGTGTGCTACTAACCGATGACGGTGGCGTGTCTTCCTGCTATCTAGAAGGCTCCCATGTACTAAAATCATCAGCAAATTGGGTAGGCCTCCTAACACATCCACGTTCAGCTCCTCGTGCCATATCAACCTATCTAGGTCAAGGTTAGCATTCATCAAACTATTTTAGTTGGATGATAACTAGGCCACATATTCATAATGATTTAATTTTCCTCAACCTAGCAATCTACCCTCATAAAGGTTCTCCTCGAACTTAAATCCTAATGATCAAAATACTAAATTTCGATATCACTTATATCAGAGTCCCTAGTGATCTTAATCTTATACTCAAATATCACTTAAATCCCAATTTCTAATGATCTTAAACTTAAACTTTGATACCACTCTATCATGCCCCGAACCCAGCACTCGTGCTGGATACGTGATGGCTGCATACTCTTTAGGACAAATCCTAAAAAATATGTAAGGCCTAAATAATGAGTCCATAAGGACACCAAAAGAATTATAAGTTTTAATCATATTTATTAACTCAAATAAATCCATCTTTGTTTATAAAATTAAATATTTGCTTGGTATTAGAAAATAACTAATTAACTAACTAACTAAAGACTCCATCGCTCAAACTTTATGCCCAACCCGATCGAAAACTAAGCATCCTGTAAATCTAAAAGAGAAGAGAAAGAAGGGTTGTGAGCTTTACAGTCCAATAAGAATTTTCCACACTCACATCAACTTGAATATAAAATATCTTTTAACAAATATACATAACTGATAGAAAACTAAAAGATTCATACACCATCAATATGATAATTGAATAATATCATCGTATGGAATTTTAATAAAACACATCTCATATCACCAATCAATAATTTTGTTCAACATTAACTCAATGGAATTACTTAACATTCATTGATTAACACAATTCTAATCCAAATAATATTATTGTTCCAACATTGGACTAGACTCGCTTACGCTCCAGCCCATGGTAGGCCACTACATTTCCGTCCATGGCCAGCAACCATATCTCAGCCCGAGGCTGACATTACAATACCATGTTTCACACATGTCGGTTAGTCCAGATATCCATCAATTAAATATGATTCATCATCTTGATTTGTCTTCAGCACCGAACTTAGTCACAACCATGCTTCAGCTCGTGGTAGGCCAAAACATACGTCACGTTTCACACATGGTTGACTGATCCACATGCTCTTCTTTTTCATGTTTTATGTTTATCTTTTCGGTGTTGGATTAATTACAATCATGCTCCAGTCCATGGCAGGCCAAACATGCTGCACCCCAATCCAAGGTTGACCCAGCACACACACCATATTTTTGCATGACTGAACAAATCCAAATGCCTCCCATGCCCCCCATATTATTAAAATTATAATTTAATTTTTGGCATTAGATTAGTTACAATTATATTCTAGCCCAGGGTAGGCCAAGCCACACCCCAGTCCAAGACTAACCCAGCATATATACCATGTTTTTTGTATGACTGGCTAACCTAGATGCCGCCCATCCAATCAATTATTATATTTTCTTTTCTTAATAATTATTAAATACTAATTAACATGATTCAAGCAATATATATATCGATAGATATAAAATATATGTCAATTATTTAGAGAAGTTTTTATAAACAAATAGATGATCGTGTTAAAAAATTCTTACCTCTACCAGTGATGGACTCAGCACAGAAATTGCTGATCCTCTAGATCTACGTACTTAAAAGTAAGATGTTTCACTCGACATCTTATGCAGACAATTATATCTCTACATGATCAAAATCAAATATAAAATCATATATGAAGAAATTATGAATAAACAGATCTAACATTATAGGTTCAAGATCTCTTCCAAGACTAGCTAATCAATTCAAGTTTTCTAAACACTTGGATCCTTTATGATCCATAGAATAGAATCTCTAGAGAGAAAAAATTCTAGAGAGAAAAAGTAGAGAGAAAAAGTGGAGAGAGAAATTTTTAGAAAGAGAAAAATAGAGAGAGAAAGTGTTGAGAGAGGAAGGAAAAAGAAGAGAGAGAAAGGGCTCTCTCTCTTTTTTCTATCTTTTCTCTTTTTTTTTAATTTTTCTTGTTTTCTCTTTCTCTTTTTTTCCTTTCTCTTGAAAGAAAAATAGAGGAGGCAATTGATCGATGCCCCCTTCTTGATCTCAGCCTACAGTCACGACCCCTTGATGATGGTGATGGCCATCCCCACCCTGACTCTGGCAAGTTGGACAACAGGAAGACTTTTGGTCGCTCGGCACGGCCCACATCCGGCATAATGGCCGATTTGATGGGAAAAAAGGAATAGGGAATGGCCCTGTTCCATTCAAATCTGGCACCTCGTTGACCTAAATCTCTACAACAGTAATCCTAAAGGAAAGAAAAATAATGGACATGGCCTTATCTTGGCTCTGATGGGATGGGACGGCCAACTAACTGGAAAATTTCTCGAAGACCCTTCATAAAAAAAAAAAAAAAATTACTTTGTTTTCTCATCGACGGTGGGAGGATTTAAGGTGGATGGCCGGGAAGAGGAAGACCCCTTTTATAGACTATGATCCTAGGGACCAAACCCTAGGATCCTTCTCTTAGTTGGAAATGGAGACAAGGAGGAAGACTCCTGATCCCCTTTTATAGACTATGGATCCTAGGGTTACCAAACCCTAGGATCCTTCTCCTAGTCGGGAATGGAGACAAGGAGGAAGATTCCTGAGTCTTCCATCCCCTACCTCACGCGTACAGCATGTGAGGTTTTTTTTCCTTCTTTTTTTGTTTCTTTTTTTTGCTTTGAGATTCATGCTAGAAATCTAGAATTTAGAATTTTTTTGGGTTATTATAAGTCTTCCACTATGTTATTTTTTTTAAAAAAATTGAAATCATGCATGAAAATCACACACTTCTCTAATAGTGGTATCAGAGTGTCTGGTTCCTCGTATAATATAATATACATGCATACTAATGAAATCTGAATTTTTTGATGTATGAGATGCATTAGATCTTATGTATATAAGATCTAAAATTTTAAATCAGATCTGAATATGATTAGATTAGTTTACTTTCTGGTAGCCAAGTATTTAAATTGGATAGATCACCATGGCCATCTGGTAATAAGAGAAGAAGAGCTTCATAGCTTTCTTAACCTATTCAATAGAATTCTCTTGTGGCATGTAGGGGTGCCGCTGTGATTATTTTCCATGAAAAAGAAATGCGAAAGAAAGAAAACTTACTTTTCTACAATATCCTAGATTTATGAAATCCTAGATTTTATTGTATATGATATAAAAGTTGCATGAAAAGATGAATCTAATCATTGAAAATAAAATCTAGAATTATAAATAAGTTTTGATGAGATCTAAAGATGATTTATGATTGATTTTATTGAGAAATTAAGAAAATATTCAAAATGGAAACTCTGTAATGGTTGTTGGTATGCTTGAGTGAGCCAGCTCGAGTATGAATCGAGTTGGCTCAATTCCTGAGCAAGCTAGCCCAAATATGATCCAAGCCAGCCCAAGGATCTGGCATGCCTGGCTTACTATAAGAAATTTAGCTTTTTGTGATGATCAAAATTGTCACTGGAACTTGGAATGTTGTCACTAAAGAATTTCTCTGACAACAAACTCTTGTCGCTAGCCGGTCACAATTGCTTCATCGCTAAAACCATCTATGACAACTTAAATTTTTTACCACTTAATCATTTTCTTACTGTGATAACAGAGCTTGTCACATAATGTATTTTTTCCTATTACCAATACAATGAAATCGACAAGCCTTAGAGGATCATGTGACAATAGTAAATCTATTTAGAGATGAGTTTTCTTATCATAGAAAAGTCTTACAGAGGCAAGTTTTACTTATCACTGAAGATAAAATCTGTGGCAGCTTAACTTGTCCTAGAAACAAATCATTCTTGTCACAATTCAATAATGTAAATTGGTTTTGGGACAATAATGACTCTGTTTAGTGACAAAGTTTCTTGTCACTAAAATAGCTTAATGTGACAAGAACTTTTGTTGTCATAGAAAATATCATATGTGATAACTTGTTATTGTCACTAAAATTTAGTTATACCTTTATACATCCACTATTCTTTTAGGACAATTTATGACCACAGAAATTCATCTCATTACAAGCAAACTAAGAATCCAAATACATTTTTCTCAATGTTTGCATTTCAGTAGAAGTCCAAAATAAAGATCACAAGACAGTACCAATAGTTCATAAGCACTCCACATGCTACTTAATTGATCAAAACTAATAGTACATGATCCAAGACATCCAAGGATTTTCCAATTTCACTATTTATAATTCGACAGAATATCCAAAATAAATTAATAAAAAATATAGACTAGTACCAATAGTTCATAAGCATCCTACATTCTACTTAACTGATCCAAACTAACAGTCTATGACATCCATGTTTCCAAATTGAAGCTAGTTGATGTACTCCCATAATATCAACAGAAGTAGCTGCCCATATTATTCCTGCATATAAACAAGGTTTGATTAGTAAATGATTGGCTAGGATAAAGTTTTGAGTAATTAAAGTCCAGCAACCTCTAGATAAGCAACAAATTGTCTAGTAAAAAAATTAAAAAAAAGTAACCTTTTTGTGCATATAATCAGTAAATTTACACCTCACATTGAAAAGTTGAGACAACAAGAAATGTTTTCAATAGATTACAAAAGAAATGAGCTTAGGCATGTTAGTCATTAAACTTCTAAAATAAAAAAATAAAAAAAAAATAAAATTGACTATATATTAAGAATCTCAATTCAAAGTTGTCTTACCTAAAATTATCAAAAATTATGGATCTTACACTCTTAGAATGCGGCATTGTACCTAAGTATATGATAGCTGATTGGTTGTTGTTTATATTCTTCTCTTATAGATCATTGAAAACAAGAATAAAATATCATATCTAACTTTTCTACTTTTTTTCAAGTAAAAAATTCTTACTTGGTCAAGGTTCATGCATTGAGGAAGATAAAACTCTTAATTGAGAGAAAGTTTAAAAAAAAAAAGCAAAGTGAGCTTGGATCATAGTATTAACTTTTTTATTAACTTGTTCCTCCATTTGAGCTTGAATCGCAACTCTAACCTCATCTTGCAATTGAGCTCGGACGTCTTCCCTAATGCTATCTACCAATGACTCTTTAGCTTGTTCAATAATCCTTTGTACCTCTTCATGCACATTTTCGTTGTACCTAACTCTCTTAGATGGTGCCTTCTTTTCAGCACCTTTGCCATAAAAATACCTAGACTTTTGGCCAAGTACTTGCAGTAATATGTCATCGTGAGTCAATTAGGATTCATCCTCTTATGTTTATTGAACAACCTCCTCAAGTTGTTCCTGTAATAGATTATAAAAGATGAGATGCCAAAACAGTGCATAACGAATTTTATGAGCAATAAGAAAAGTTTTTTAACTAACATGGATCTCCTTGGATTTAGGGTCAAACCATACTAGTTCTCCATTTTTATTTTTCTTAGTATGCTGAATCAACCAAACCTGATTTGGTGGTGCTTTTTCACTTATTTTTGGATTCCTCTGAAATGAATCATAAAAAATAAATGTTTCATTTAGAACTTCCTAAACCTATGTTAAATCTTCTACTTATTCTAAAAACTTACAGTTGATTCTTCAACTTCAGCACAAGATCAGGTGCCACATGTATGTTTAATAACTAGCTTTGCCTTATTTGCTATATTTTGCTTGCTTACTTTTTACAAACAATGGATGCATGTAACTAACATCATCTATAAATCCAAAATGATGATGTATATATTTAAATATAAATTAAACTTTAATTTGCTAAAACTTGAAAAGCATCGGAGCTGAAGTATGCCATCATATATTTTTAATCTTTTGGAGTAATATCCTCAGGAATATTAGCCAACCTCTCCTCATCAGTTCTAAATTTCTTATAACAATCATGCAAGTGATTTCTCCAACCTCTATAAAGTCGTTGCATGGTGGCTAGGATAATAGCAAATAAAAGATATTCATTCCTATCATCCTCTATCTTAAACTTCTGCTAGAAATTATGAACAATGTAAATTGTATGCTAATATAAACAAATAGAAATAAATAAGATACTAAAATCAATCATAAATATTTAATTTACTTTTACTTACAGCCATATTCGCTCATCTACTCTAATTGCCACATACAGTAGTTCATATTCATATCATCAACAGAACAGAGCTCCATAAATTGAATCAAAAAGCCTAAAATTTTTTTTTTCCAGCCCCATATAAGAGTTTAGAATGGTGGAAATTAGCCTACTGCAAGTCTCACACCATGGATTTGGTATCATATTCATATCACCAATAGAATAGAACTCCATCTTCTACCAAAAGAAAAAACTTCTACCCCAAAAAAGAACTTCGTAAATTGAATCTAAAAGCCAAAATAATTATTTTGATCCTACATGAGAGTTCAAAAAGATGGAACTTAGCTACTGCAAGTCTCACACGTGGATTTATAATGCCTTCATTTCATCAACAGAACAGAGCACCGTAAATTGAATTGAAAAGCCTTGAAAAAAATTATTCCGACCCTACATGAGAGTTTAGGAAGGTGGAAATTAGCCCACTGCAAGTCTCACACCATGGATTTGGTATCATATTCATATTACCAACAGAATAGAACTCTATCTTAGTGAGATTTGAAGACTACATGGAGCACAATGTAGGGATAGTGTTGTTTGCCCCTTTGCTGACTATAACACTAATAATATCTGAAAATAATCATTTGCAGTAGCTTGATGAAGAGGTAATGCATTAGATATATTGTTGTAGACATCCAAAAAAATGTGCATTAAAATATTAACCTAAGGACAATAAATTGCATTTTCAATAAGTGCAACCAAAGGTTCTGCACAATCAGATGCTATCCTTTTTATAATACTTGAAATAGAAAAAAAAAATTCATAGAGCATCTCCCAGTGAAGGTTGGTTCATATGTGTCTAGAAATAAAGGGTACATAGGCGATTGTGGTTCAACAAGATATGGGTTAGGTGGAAGCATAGTAGATGAAATTTTTATGGGATTAAAGAATCCATTAGGTGGGTTAGATAGAATAAATTTGTCGGGAACATAAGACTTGGTTGAAGAGTTGTTTTCTACGGCACTACATCTTACAAATCACATACCTAGATTTTAAATATTAAAAAGCAATAATATGAAGGCTCCTGAAAAAAGTGGCAACTTTGAGATGCTCCATATGGGCAGTATCTCCTCAACCAATAAATGATTCAAACCTACCGCTTCACAATTTAGAGCCCCAGTACTCTTGTTTTATTTTTTCTTTACTTCAAATTCTTCTCGCAGGAGGGAAGTATTTTACTTCCTGTTTTTACTTAAAACAAAAAAAAAAAAAAAAAACTTCTACAAAAATAAAAACAAAATAGAACTCCATAAATTGAACCTAGAAGCTAAAACAAAAAATTGTTTTGGTCCTTTTGGTCCTAAACGAGAGTTCAAAGAGGTGGAACTTAGCCTACCGCAAGTCTTGCACCATGGATTTGGCATCATATTCATGTTATCATGAGAACACAACTCCATAAAATGAAAGTTAGGAGCCAAAGAAAGGTGGAGCTTGGAAGTATGTCACCGTGGATTTAGTATCATATTTGAATTATCATTTGAATAGAACTCTATAAATTGAAAATAAAGGAGCCAAAGAAAAATCTGTTCAATTAAAAATTTCCAAACCCTATAAAATATCATGGTTCTACCCAGATTAGCTCTCCAAAACCACAAGCTCCCACCACTGCGACTCACATAAAATCCCATATCCTCGACAAAATCCCAATTGGAACCTAAAAACCCCTCCAATATCTTTAGATGCTCTCCTTCCCTATAGATCTCCAAAAAAAGACAATGAAATGAAAAGAAAAGATGCAAAAACTAAAGAAAAATAATCAATCTACGAGGGAAAAGGTCTTACCTTTGATTTTTCATCTGTCCTTTGTTTTGTCGATGTTTTTGATGTTTTCTTAAGATTTTCCTCCATTTTTTATGTCCTCATGAGGCTTAATCAGGTGGGAGGCTTGGAGCGGCCGAATGAGAAAGACAAGAGGTTTTGGGACTCTTTCCTGCAAAATTGAAAAAAAATATAAAAATTGGTTTCTCGGTAGTAAAGGATTTTTTTTTCTTTATTTTTGTTTAATTTTTCTATCTTTCCCATTTTTCTTTAGTTTTTCACGCCCTCAGGAGTCTCAATTGTGAGAAATAATTTTGCATTGGGTGTGCATGTATAACTATTTGAATGATATAAATATATTTATCCATCAACTTTAAAACATATGAGAGTTGAAGTTTATTGGTTAATTTGATGATTAGACGACTATTAATAGGTTTCAGCTTCAAATCCTCATATTTATTTATTATGTTTATTCTTTTAATAAAAATTTATACATGCGTATATCCATTTTTTTTGATACTTGAAGAAATATGAGTGATACATTTTTTTTTAATTTTTATTTTAGTGAATCTTGATAAAACTCCTAACATTAGAAAAAACTCATTTTAGAGGAAACTTTAGAATAGAAATGGCAATTGGATCACATCAAGTCAAATACGGATTGGAATGGATAGGTATCAGATCAAACATTTATTACTATAAATTCAACCTATTTATTAATTATTAAATAGATCAAAAATTTATATTTGAACCTAATCTGTTTAATAAATAGATAAGCCAATTCGATCCATATAATTTATTTATTAAATATGTTAAGTCATTAAATGAATTAAATAGGTTAAGCAGGTCGAGTTAAATAGGTCAAAAATATGTTAAAAAAATAACATGGAACATAACAAATAAAGGAAGATAATATGTTAAATAGGTCAAGTTAAATAGCTATTATAGTGGCCAAAACGTAACTTGCCTCATTTGAAGGAAGATAACAAGGAACATAACAAATAATAAATGCAAGTAAAATAGGGAATATAGTTTTAGAAGCATTTAATTAATTGATATAGTATCTAAGAATAATATGTATACAAGGGAACTTGTGCTCAAGCCTTCTCATCTCATCTCATCCAACAAGATAGGGCAAGCACATCATATATATCAAGGTAGTACCAATGGCAAAAACCAATTAAATACTCGTGATGGTATTTTTATTTGTAGCTTACATGTAAATATGACAAAAATAGAATACCATAAACAATAAGACTTTCCAAACATAAAAATAGAACTTACTTCAAACTCCATTCATATTTTCAACAACCAAGAGCCTAACTAGGATCTAAACCCTAACACTTTAACATGAATGTTCAAATCTATCTTTTTAATCAAACTAAAATAGTTGAGAGTAATAAAAGAAATTAAATATTCAGCAAACAATTCACAAAATTTTAAGATGGAATAGACTGAACCTACCCATGCTACAACAGAACCCATAACATTGATCTAAAGGAATTTAAAATGCATTGGAGGCAAAATAATAATGTAGGATCAATGGAATTGCCATATAGAGTCCTAGTTTAGATAAATTAGAAAATAAATTAGGAACTAAAATCTCACCATGGTAGCATAGGGGAGAGAGAGCACGAGTAATAGAGAATGGGCATATCTATACGAAAAGAATTTTGGTATTAGAGCTGGGGTTTTGAGTTATAACCTTTAATGTAGTGTGACGGCCTCCAAATTGAATCTAATATGCACCAAAATATTTTCTTCAATAGAGTTATCAATTGGAAGGGTGCCAGTTATAAGTTCTCTCACTTCACTATTAATAAAGATGGAGGTGTAGGGGTTTCTAGGTTTGAGTATTTGTGAACAAGTAGAAAACGTGAAGGGGATGAAACATTTTATTTCTTCTTCTTTCTTTCTTTTTTTTTTTGAGGGGGCAAAGGAAGGGCTTTTAATCAGGGGTTTGGCAAGCCCATTACAAAAAAAAAAAAAAAAAAAATTCTACGCACGTATGATTTCTTAACATTTTTTATTTAAATGATAAGTAAATATTATCATTAATTTTTTTTCTATGATAAGAAAATATTTTCTATAATAAGTAATTATTATCATCAATGCCTTTCAGTGATAAAATTTTAATTCTTGTCATGAATAAATTTTTTTTCCTAACCAATATTTTAGTTTTTAGCACTTTTATTTAGTGACAGGTTCTAGTGACAAAAAAAATATCATCAATAATTAATAATCTATGATGAAGATATTTGTTTGTCACTAAAATAAATCAACTAATGCTAATTAGTGATGAGCATAATTTCTTGTCATAGAATATTTATTTTCAGTGACAAGAATTTTCTTTGCCATAAAATACTTGCTGCTATAGAAAAGATTTCTTATAGTATTTCTAGCATGCTTGAGCGAGCCGGCCCGGATATGATCCAAGCCGACTCAAGATTTAGAATTGAATATTTTAATTTTAAATTAATATAAAAAGGTTTTACAAAATTGAAATCGTTTCATAGTTCATAAACTTAATTAAGAATTATTTTATGAAACCAAGAGATTTAGATTGGAGAATCAAAGATCTAAATTAAGGCTATGTTCATAAATCTTGGATTCATGGGATTAGCTTTGATCAGGATCTATTAATTGGGTTAGTCCTAGAGATAGAAATCATATATATGTTGGATTAAGTAATTGATCAAATCTAATTAATAGTTAATTAAGATTAGATCAATTCTTCTCTTAATCAATTCTTAATAGTTGTAGTTGATCAAATCCATGTTTCTACCAAATGGATCTTGATTGTGGCTTATTGGTCGAGCCAGAATTATTAGACGAATCAAATCGAAACTAATTAATCGGATGGTGTCTAAGATAAGTTTGACAATTTAGATCGATGGTTTTTAATTAGAAGCTACTCGTACTGATGAGCCTTTGACAAGTCAATGGCATATCCTTTCCATCGATCTCACTTACCTGGCTATCTTGGTAGATTATGTTTTGATTAAATCACTTAATAAATTTGAGTTAACCCATGTCACTAAGATTGATTAGTGTGACTGATCTAGGTGCCAATCAACTAGATAAGTCCTCTTTAAAACTTGGAGAAGTTAGTAGGAGGATTGTTAAATCTAGTAGATTTATTCTCTTCTCTTTTTTTTTGAATAATTAATTAAATCTGCTAAATTATTAGATCCATAAAATAAAATTATTATAGGGATAACAAGATCATAGCCTTCCATTAAGTTAGATGATAATGGGTCCATTAGTTTGATAATCATTAGAGGTCCAAAGATTTGGTGCTCATCTGCTATTAGAATTATCATTCATAATATGATAACTCAGTAGCTCTCTTTGATGGATGGTTAGATTGGCTAGCCAAAGTCGGACCTAATCATCTATTTGTTAGATGCCCTCAGCTGATCATGTTAATGGTTAGACCTAACCAGACCTTGCAGAGAAGACCAAAGTCAATTGAAAAGGCTCATGAAGTAAAATAAATTATTAAAAATTATTAGGAGAAACAAGTAGTTAGGAACCTATCTACTAATGTACATAGGTGGACTGGCCAAAGTTGGGCTTATGTGTAGTCGATATGGATCTAGTATTTGCCAAGAAGTTAATGTAATTTTTTAAATAGGAGGTAAAAGCTAATAATTCATATAAAATAATGGAAGAATATTTAGACTGAAGTTCATATATTTAGGATTAAATAATTCATACACTAATTAGGCCCTTGTTTTCTTTTCAGATATGGTTAATTCTTTGTCTTTAAGATTATTATTAGATAATGAAAAGTTATTAGGACCCAACTTCGATAACTGGTATCGAAAACTCAAGATTATCTTGGAGCACAAGCAGATCCTTTATGTAATAATGGATCTAGCACCTGAGGAGACCGCATCGAACATGCATAATATGGTCAGAGATATTTATCAAAAGTAGCTTAATGATCGCATGACTAATCGCTGCATTATGCGGGCAACTATGAGCGACGAATTTAGCCACAAGTTTGAGGATGCTTAGCTTGAGGATATGTTACAAGTGTTGCAAGAATCCTTTTATATTCCAAATGATGTTAGAGGTACAAAACTAGTTATGCCATCTTTAATGTCAGGATGAAGAAGGGGGCATCGATCATAGACCATATATTATACATGATCGAGATGATCGAGCGCCTGAGCAAACTTGAATTTTTCTTGCAGGAGCAGCTTAAGAAGGATGTGATACTAAATTCGCTGCCTAAGTCTTATCTTCTTTTTCTTAGTCATTATAGAATGACGAAGCCTATAGTAAACTACCATAATTTGCTGAGGTTGTTGCAGATTTTTGAGAAGGATCACCAGCTCCAGAAGGAGACATTGAATTTAGTGAAAGATTTTTTTTTTGGTTATCGATGCTTTGGAAAAAAAAAGAAAAAAGAATAAGAAGAATAAGAAGGTGCAAAGTGCTGTGACATTTCAGCCTAATTAGATCAAGAAGCTTATGTCCAACCAAAGTCAGGCAGAGTGTTTCTATTGTAAGAAATATGGGCACTGAAAAAGAAATTATTCTCTGTATGTTGCCTTACTAGACCTAAATAGGCCAAATAAGAGAAAGAAACAAGCTATTGCTGGTCAAGGTACTTATATGATAATGTCTAATAATTTTTCTATTTATGATTCTACTATCTGAATATTGGATATCGATAGTCCTATTAATATATGCATTTTGTTGCAGGAACTTCAGGTCAGTAGGAGATTTGGAGACAGCAAGAGATTCCTGAATATTGGAGATGGAAGATTAGTTTTATTTCTAGTTTTAGAAATCATCAAGCTTGTATTTAAATCAAATATCATTGTTCTTAGTGATTATCATTTTTATCCTAGTTTCTTATTGAATATTATTTCTATTAACCAATTGGCCTTGCATGGTTTTGAATTTTTAATAAAAAGGATTATTATGATGTCATTATGAATGGTATTATAGTGATGCATGGATAAATAAATAATGGTATTTACATATTATCATAGCTTGATGTATAGTGTACGTGTCTAGTAAACATCTTAGAACAAACGATGTTTTAGATATCTATCTTTGGCACTGTAGACTATGTCATATTAATAAGAATAGGATAAATATGTTAGCACAAGAGGCTATCCTCGAAGTCAATGATTGTGAATCATTGTCAATCTATGAGTCCTATTTGCTTGGAAAGATGACCAAGTCATCTTTTACCATAAAAGGTAAGCAAGCCAGTGATCTTCTAGGCCCTATACATATTGATGTGTGTTGATCTATAAGCACTAGTGCTAGAGATGAATATGACTACTTCATTACATTCATAGAAGATCTATCGAGATATGGATATGTCTATCTTATAAAATATAAATCTGAGTCATTTGAAATGTTCAAGCAATTTCATATTAAAGTGGAGAAACAAACTGATAAAAGTATTAAAATTTTTTGATCATATTGAGGAGGTGAATATCTTACTGATAAGTTTTTAACATATCTAGAAGAAAATGAATTTTTCTTCCAATGGATCCCTCCTGGTATACTATAGCTCAATGGTATGTCAGAAAGGAGGAATCGAACCTTATTGGATATGGTTTAGTCCATGATGGGCTTTGCAAGTCTGTCGATCTTCTTTTGTAGATATGCACTAGAGTTGGCTTGTTACTTACTAAATAAAGTTTCAAGTAAGTCTATAAGTAAGACACCATATGAGATATGGACAGGATGTAAGTCGGTACTCTCATATCTTAGGGTCTGAAATTATCTAGCATATGTCAAGCATTTGAAAATAGACAAGCTTGGACCTAAGTTTGATAGATGTTTATTTATTGATATCTAAAAGAGATAAAATGGTATTAATTCTACCAAGTTGAAGAATAAAAGTTATTTGTCGAGCAATCTTTTTCGAAAAACATTTCTGCTTCTAAGGTTGAACTTGAGAAAGTTCGATAGGTAGAAGAATCGACACCAGTGATTGAATCTGAACCAAATTTGATAAGATTAAATCTGGAACTTAATAATAAAGCAATCCTTGAGGTGATCTAGTAGAGTACCATATTATCTGGATAGATACTACGATTTCTTAATCCATCATGGTAATTTTGTTGAGCTCGATGAGAATAATAAGGATCAGATTATCTACATTGATGCAATACCGAAGTTTGATTCTGAGTTTGGAGCCATGCGATCCGAAATGGAGTTCATGAAGATGAACAATATATGGATATTAGTTGATCCACCTGAAGGAATAAAATTTATAGGATGTAAGTGGACTTTCAAAAAAAAAAGAGATGCAGACGATAAAATAGAGACTAATAAAGTCCATCTAGTTGTCAAAAAATATTGTCGCATTATGGTATTGACTATGATGAGATATTTTCTCCTATGATATTGCTAAAATCTATTCAGATCATTCTTGTGATAGCTGTAAATTTGGACTATAAGATCTAATAGATGGATGTGAAGATAACTTTTCTAAATGAAAAGCTAGAAGAAGAGATGTATATGATACAACCTAAAGGATTCACATTCATAGATGAGTCTAAGGTATGCAAGTTTCATAGATCCATCTATGGATTGAAGCAAGCATCTCGGAGTTGGAATATATATTTTGATAGGATGATCAAAATGTATGATTTTATTAAGAATGGAGAGAAACCTTGCATCTACAAGTGGATAAATGATTCAGTAGTTATATTTCTTATTCTGTATGTGGATGATATTCTCTTAATCGAGAATGACATTCCTACATTGCATGGAATAAAGATATAGTTATTATCATAATTCTCCATGAAGGACTTAAGAGAAGCATCCTACATTCTAGGGATGAAGATCTATAGAGATAGATCTAAGAGATTGCTTGGGTTATCCCAGTCCATGTACATAGATACTATACTGAAAAAGTTTAGCATGGAGAATTTTAAGAAAGGCTATCTTTTGATAGGCCATAAAATTTTTCTCTTAAATAAGGATTGCCTGATAACTCCTTAAGAGAGAGAGCGTATGAGCAGAATACCATATATTTTGATAGTGGGTTCTATAATGTATGCCATGATATATACGAAATCAGATGTGGTATACTCACAAAAAGTCATGAGCAGATACCAATCTGATTTAGGAGAGAACTATTGGAAGGTTGCTAAAACCATCCTTAAGTATTTAAAAAATACTAAAGATTAATAGTTAGTCTATAGAGAATTTGAATTGAAACTTATGGGATACACTTATTCTAGCTTTCAGTTAGATCATGATGATAGCAAAATTATGTCGGGATTTATTTTTATCTTCAACGATGGTGCGATTTGTTGAAAAAATTTCAAGCAGCATACTATGGTTGATTCTGTATGTGAGGCAGAGTACATTGCTGTATTTGATGCTACAAAAAAAGCTATATAGTTGCTAAAGTTTATTGACGAGCTTGGAGTGGCACTTTTCATTGATGGTCCAGTTTTACTGTATTATGACATTACTAGAGCCATAGCTCAGACAAAAAAATTGAAGGCCCATCAGCGTACAAAATATATTCTGTGCTGCTATCATCTTGTATAAGAGATTATGGAATGAGGTGACATTAACCTTCAGAAGATCGATGAAAAAGAGAACCTAGCCAACCCATTCACTAAAGTCCTTATAGTCAAGGAGTTCGAGCAACATAAATCGAAGATGGGTATTCGATATTATACCGATTGGCTTTAATCTAAGTGAAAGTTGTTGAAAAATATATTCCAAATCCAATCATCTAGTTTATAAATGATTGAGATTATTTTTGTATATATATATATATGAATCATTCAATAATAAAAATTATTTAACATATTTCATCATAAGGTTGTACATCTTCTTATTGGAACTCTATTATTATGATAAAAGTCCCTAAAACTACATCAAAAGCGATAAAGAAGAATTTATCGTATGGTTCTTAAACTTATTTATGATCAAATGATACATTATTTATAAGAATAATAATTATATCGAGTATAAATCATTGTGTGCTATATGGATTGGTTATTCTCTTAACCAAGAAGTATGTTGACACTGGTATAGCATGCAAGTAGGATATGATCTATACTGAACATGACCATTCTGGAGTACTCTGCTATCGAGAGTGTTATCCAAGAAAATATGGATATAAGTATCCCTTTGATTTGAGATCACCATGATGACTTACAAGCAACTCACTATACTTTGGTATCGAACTATCTGAATTTTTAATTCAGCGATGAAAGATTTTTGGGTATAGTCAAGTACTTATTAAGTCGGTACATGAGTCAAGATAAAGTTTATCACTCCAAGAAAAATTAGAGAGAATGTCTTAATATATTTTAATTTAGCAAAATCTTGATCAGGGTAGTCCTTGTGAGAGTCATAGAATTAAGAAGTTTAAGATATTATAAGGATTACTGATCAAGAGTTGATAATTAACTCTGATATTTTCTTGAGCATTATTGGTCAAGAGGATGAATTATATGGTTACTATGTTTTAGTAGATTATGAATGTTGCTTTGCTATTTTTGACTCTATTTGGTTATCAGGTACTATGGCTGAATGGTTACTTTGATTAATACAAGAAGTTTATTTCTACGCTACTAGTTTAGTATTCAAACCTATGGGGTCATACATATAGAAGTTTCGATTCAATCAGGTGACTAATCAATGCTTATAAATCATTGAATGGTTCAATTATCAATATGATTGATGATCAACCTAATATAATTAATTAACAATTAGATTGTTAATTGACTCAATTTGATTGAGTTATGAGGATTAGATCAAGATTAATTAAATTGGATTCAATTAGGTATGACCCGATTAGATTATTAAATGGCCTAATAGCTAAGGGAGATAAGATTTTGATTTGATCAGATCTTGGACTTAATTAATCTTTGATCAAAAGATTAAGAGCCTAATTAGATTAGGTCAGCTCATGTTTAGGTTTGATCAAATGAGATTTGATTAAGAACCAAATTTGATGAGAACTAATAGTCCAAAAGTTGGACTGCACCTCCCTTGCACCATGCCCTAAGCTGCTGCCCCTTATTCTCCATGCATAAAGGGTTTGTGTGTGTGAGATCAGGATACCCAACCTCTTGTCACCCATTCTCTTGATAGGGTTAGGGTTTGGAAAAGTCTTAGTTCAAAAAGGTTTTAAATTAGATTTCGTTCCAATCTCCAATTTTATGTTTCAGTCTTTATATAAACAACCCTTTGTGAGGTAAAGAAGGAAGCAGAAAATTTAGTTTCTCTATAGATCTTTTGATGTGTGAAACCTAGAGAAAGGTCTCTAAGCATGAGCTTTGGGGTGGGCGTCCTTGGCGTGTGTGATCTAGAGGAAGTTGATCCTCTATTGGGTGAGAGGCTAGGATTTTATGAGAGAAACAAGAGAAGGTTATTCTCTTATGATCAATCCTCTTCCCATCTTTCTTGTTCAACCATTAAGAAAGTCTTCGTAAGGAGCTAGCACTCTGAGAGTTAAAAGAATCGAGTTGCACATAGATACCCTTTGAGGTCGTTCATGTGCACGGCTGAAGCAACGAATAAAAATCTATAAAGCACTGCATTTTCTGCTCAGGTATGAGATTTGATCTCATATAACTTTTATTTCAAATTTTAAATGCATAATATCATATCATAGGTTTTAGTAAAGGATTTTCTAGATTAGATCTGATGTATGTTTAGATTAAAAAGTTTAATCTAAAGTCTTCTGCTTTGTTATTTTTCAAAAAAATATTTAAAAATCTTGCATGAAAATTCCATGCTTGATACCTAATCTTGCTATGGTCCCTCATCCTGAACTTGGACCGTCTATCTCACGATCTCCTGCCACTTTATCTGCTGCCACCTGCTCCTCCAGATTACGCCAAAGCTGAGCTGCCACTATCTGAGCTCGAAGTTTGATTCTTCCTCCTAAAAATCTTATTCTAGAGAATCGCCATAGTAACCTCGTCTATCTTGATGGTACACTTCTTCACTAAAAGAGCAGTCACCAAGGACTCATACAAAGAGAGAAGCGATGCTAGTAAGACCAAAATTCTAGTCTTCCCTTCAACTTTCTCACCAACATTAAGAAGGTCGGTAAGGATCTTTTGAAAGTTACTTAGATGTTCCTGCACGCTCTATCCCTCGATCATCCATAATTGATAGAATTGGCTTTAAAGGAAGAGAGTGTTGGTGAGCAACTTTACCATGTACATGTTAAGAAATGTATTCTAAAGTCAATCATCTAAGTTGTAGATGGTTGAACCAAATATAATTATACTTAAATTATTATAAATAAATAAAATTATTATTTTGATATTTCATTACTCTTGTGCATCTTCCTATAATGAACTCTCATGTGATGAAGTTCTTAAGACTATTTAGACTCGATAAAAAAGGATTTATCGTTTAGTCTTTAAAACCAGTTCACAACCAAATGATTCGTTGTTATCCAGAACAATAATGTATCGAGTGTAGATCATTGTGTGCCATAAGTATTGATTGTCCTTTTAACTAAAAAATATGAAGATACTGTTATGATATGCAGGTAAAGTATAGAAGTACATTTTACTGAACGTAATTCAACTACGGATATCTCTACCGTCAAGAGTTGCTTACGAAGGATATAGCTATAAGTGTCTCTTAGACCTAAGATTACTATAGTGACTTGTAAGCAACTCACTGCACTTAGGTACTGGACTACCTGAATTTCTAATTCAGTGACGGAAGGCTACCGGGTGCAGTCAAGTACTTATGAAGTCAGTGTATGAATCAAGATGGGATTGACCCCTCCAAGTATTGGAGCAAGTATATTACTGTATTTTAATTTAGCAAACCCTCGATCAGGGTGGTCCATTCGATAGATACTGAATTTTGAAATACACTATGGATGAATTTTAGGATTAGCCGTAAATCTTAGATCATTCTTTGAGCATCGAGGTCAAGAGGATGAATTGTATGGTAATCATATGCCATTGGTTCATCATTGTTGCATTGCGACTTTTCGATCTATTCGAACATCAGGTACCATTGCTAGATGGTCACATCGATTGGTATAGGAAATCAGTTCTTGTACTATCGACTTAGGATTCAAACCTATGGGATCACACACATAAGGAGGATTAATTAGTAATTTGATTACTAATTAGCTCAATTTGATTGAGTGATGAGGATTTGCTCAAGTCCGATCGAATTAGATTCGATTGAATTTGATCCGATCAGATCATGAGATGACCTAATCGCTAAGAAAGATTTGATCTTGATTTGATCAGAGATAGAACCTAATTAATTTTTTATTTAATTAAAAATTAATTAATTTAGGTTAAGCCTAATTTAGTTGGATTTAGCTTAGTCTAATTGGTTTAAATTAATTGATTTGGTTGAAACTAATTTGGACCAAGTTAAATAAGATTTGAATTCAAATTCTCCCTAGCATCCACCATATTTGACTTTTTCACTTTTTTCCCACGTCCCTTCTCTTTTCTACATAAGTTTTTCTCATGCAGAAGAGAGGTTTCTGCGCCCCCTCTCTCATCTCCCTTTGACCAGGTCCAAGGGTTGGACTAGTTCAAACTTGACTTGAATTTTGAATTCGAGTTGTTGGGAGGTTAGAACAAATTCAAACTCCCTAGCATTATCCTATTCTCCATGCCCTCCATACTTTCACATAATTTTTTTTTATTTTTTCTGGGTGTGGGTGCATAGAAGGAGAGTCCTTCTACGTGTCAAACACATGGTTTATGCGATGGAAATGGATGGAGGGTGATTTGAATTCAAATTCAATTGATTGGTTGAAACTAGTTCAACCAATGCCTCTTATCCACTCCCATGTGTATAATCCATAGTAGTCGCCCATTTAAAGTCTGAATTTTTACATGGGCATGTGTGAGGGAGTGTGGAGGAGTGTAGGAGGATTTCTTAAAGAGAGAAATCTAGTAGGGCACACTTACCTAGGGTGAGAAAAGTCAGAGAGAGAGAATAGTACTCTTGCACCCATTCTACCTCTCATGCCACCTTTTGAATTTTGTTTTCTCTACTCTCTCATTTTAAATGGTTTTGAAAGTAGGCGAGTGGTAGGAGAGAGTCTCTTCTCTCTATGAAAAATTATTTCATGGAAAAATTCATCCAAGAGTGGGCGTGAGAAAGTTTTCGGGCGTCAGGGTTTTTGATGAGTGCAAAATCCTAGAGTTGGGACTCTAGGTTCGGGTGGAAAGATCGAGTGCTGTGAGCATCGGATCACCACCAAATTTGAAACACTATCTCATCATCCTTTAAAAAGAAAGTTCTAATTTTTTAGAGTATTCAAAAGATCAAAAAAAAGATAATTAATTAGATCAATCGAGATCAGTCGTCGAAGGCCCCGACGAGGAGCTAGCACTCCGATGGAGCTGATCAGGACCAGGAGCTCTATGTGGATCAACCATAGAGGCCTGACAAGTGTGCGACTATAGCATGATACTAAAGTATATTTTGGTGAATTCAGATCGTGGAGATCAACTATCCATGCACAGATATCGAGTTCTACACTCGAATCAGTCAGCAAATGCAATTTGTTGATCGATCATATTTAAATTTTAAATTACATATTAGCATGTCTAGATCCTAAGTAGGATAATTGATATGATCAATGTATATGGTAGAATTAATGTTTGATTAATTTTAGCTTTCGCTGTTGTAAATATTTGAAAAAGTTTCGAATTGAATGTTACATGCCCTACTTGATTTCCAATAGTGGTATCAGAGCAAGGATTGCTTGACATATTCTAATATGTAATTAAAAAAATTAAATTCCTACATATGTGATATGTTTTAGATCCAGATAGCTTAGTAATCGAGGATGAATGAGCCACCAAATCGTCTGATCATAAGGGACAAGTATAGTTTAAAGGCCATCTCCTTCCATTCAGTGGGGATCTCTTATGGTGGTAGGGGTGCCACCATGAACTCATTCATTAAGATGAACAGTAAAAAAATTTTTATGATTAAAATTATTTCAATTAAAAAGTTAAACATGAATGTGTTTAGATTAGATCTAAAAGGTAATTCATGATTTAATTTTAGTATATTTTATTTTCTATTTAAAACTAGCAATAAGTTGCTATTTGAGAAATGAGCTGATCTTTTTCTAAAACAAGTCGACCCATTTGGATAACAAAAAAGAAACCTTTTAATATTTAAAAACTTATTTTTGAAATACTGAACCCCAATCCATCAGTTCAAAAACTTAATTAAAAGAATTAAGTATTGTTTATAGAATCTAGAATTATGAATTAAAGATTCTAAGATATAGTCATAAGACTGTGGGTTAAAGGATTAGATGAATTAGGTCAATTAATTGGATTAGATCTAAGGTTAGTTAAAGAATGGATTAATCTAGAGTAATTGATCAAATCTAACTAAGTGTTGAATTAGATTAGATCAAGAATACTCTAGAATCAGCTCTAATAATTGTAGTTGGACAAGTCCATGTCTTTAACTGGACTAAGATAGATTTGATTCATGACTACGCGGTTAAGCTCGAAATTGCTAGGTTGATCAGATTAAACCTAATGAACTGGTTGGTGTCTAAGGTAAGTTTGGCAGTCTAAACCAGTGGTTTTTAATTGGGAGCTGGTCGCACTAATTCGATCTTTGATGAGTTAATGGCATATCCCTTCCACTGATCTCACTTATCTAGCCGACATGATCGATTGGGATTTGATTAGATTACATGGTTATTCAGACTGACTCATGTCATTAGGAATCAGTTTAATTGATTTCAATCAGTAATACTGAATAAGATGCCCATGGACCTAAATTGATCTTAGTCCTAACCTATTGACTTGGTGAAGTCAGTAGGAGGTGATGCGTGCTAATTTATAGCTATGGCAAGTGCACCGGTCGATCAAGTAATAAAGTGAATGAGTAGAGTATCATCCCTAGAGGATTGAAAAACAAGTACTGAAAAGTTCTTTCCTATGCTTTATTTAGAAGATCGATTTATGAGAATAAGAAATTAAAAAAAAATAAAAAAAAAATAAAAATTTTTAATTAAATAGAGAGAGTGTAAATTATTAGGATTTTAAATTCAAGAGCAATGGATTACTAAGGCAATCGGTTCACCTACTCAGTCAATACAATATTCAGGTTTTTAGATTAATTTTATTTCATGTGACGGTGGAGTCTCCTAATTTATTCACTACCCTTTGGTCCAGGCATAGCAAATCTATTAATATTTATTAATTATCCTTTGATCCAGGTGTAATTTAAATAAATATTAATGCATTAGATTTTGTGAAATCCTCTAATTAAAATACGCTGCGTCCAAAGCGCACTAAAATTCCCGCATGCATATGAATTCTAATTTGATTCATAATACAAGGTATATAATCAAGAAGCATTAACATAGATGTACTTGGTCCGTAACATCTATGTTCATCAGATCAATTAGAAGATGGCCAGTAATCTAAAAGCATTAAGATCAGATTTATATACTCCTCATGAATAAAATTTAAAAATAAATCACACTGAATATTGCATCAAAAGAGTGGCTACACCTTAGCCTTAGTAAAATAAAATTTAGTTCATGATAACAAATTCAAAAATAGCAAATAAAATAAAAAGCATGAAGAAATTAGACTGTTTGATTGTTGAAATTGATTATCTGCTGCTCTTGATGTGGAGAACTTGGCGAAGAAGAAGAGGCTCCTTGATGTCTTTCTCCCTCTCTCTTTCTCCCCGTCTCTCTCTTTGTCTCTCTCTTTTTCTTTTTCCTCTCTCTTTCTCCCTATCTCTCTCTTTGTCTCTCTCTCTTTTTCTTTTTCCTCTCTCTTTCTCCCCGTCTCTCTCTTTGTCTCTCTCTCTTTTTTTTATTTCACGGCAATAGGCTTTTTATAGATGAAGTATTTGATTCCCCTTAAAATCCATCAAAAATTAGGTTTAGGACTCCTAAATCAACTCAAACTAAGATCTGGGTAATTCTGCCCGTTAGATCTTGATCAAACGGTCCAAAAATCACTCAAAAACCCCTTAAAATAACCCAGATCAAGTCGGATTTAATATCAACCATTGGATCATCCATTGGATCGAATCTGGGCCGTCCGATCGCATTGAAATAAGCCTTCAGACCTTTAGTTTTACGTCGGAATGAATCTCGACCGTTGGATCTCGATCGGGAGCTGCAGATACCATCCATCAGCACCTTCTTCTCGTCCGTCCGATCAAGGTTCAGTGAAAACCGTCCGTTAGATCAATCAGAATTCCCAAATTGCCCTCCATGGACCGTGCGCGAGCCCGGTGTTGCATGGACCGCCGCGTTCTTCAGCCAATCAGAGCGCTCTTTATATTTGTAAAATTTCTGAATTATCCTTCAGATGGTCCACCGTGCGCCGCGAAAAATGCTGACATCATCCTGACGTCAGCGTTGCGTCGTTTTTTTTTTTTTTTTTTTTTTTTTGAAATTTAATTTTGGGCTCGTTTGAAGTCCGTTTTGCCTGAAATTTTTTTCATCTGAACCAGAAAAATGAGATCTTCACATTGGTAGCCTTCTTTCCTACATAAGATTAATAAAAATATCAATTTCTAATAAAATAGATTAATTTATTTTATAATTTAATACTTTTATTAGTATATTTTTACCACTTATCACACCCCCCAACTTAGTCATTGCTAGTCCCTTAGCAATATTTTATTTAATACCATATTTCAATAAGATTATCCATCACAAGAGATAAAATCTAGGATTAAAGGTCAAAAAGTTTAGAAAATACTGCTAACTAAGCATTGAGCTTCCGAAGCAAATTTTTCAGTCAATACAATTAAAAACTTTCTTAGAGTACATCAAAGATCTATAGCACTTATGTTCGTGATGACTAACTTTAGCATTTCAGTATTAAATTAAAAGAACAAAAGTATCCTCTCTTATCACCTATTTTGGTCAATTTTCTATACATTCTCAATTTTATACTCATGAATTAAGGTAGCTTTCACACTACCCCCCCCCCCTTTTTTTAAATTTTTTACTGTGCTGAGCATCCTGGCCTTTCCTTCATCGTTTTACGTAAATTTTCATACTTGACCTAGGTGCAGAGATCCAGTTACTAGGCTTTGGGCAATCCACATATACTCTGTCTTTTGCACTTTATTTATAGGCAGGTAGCTCTTTCCTTAAATTTAAGTTTTTTTAATTAGAATGTATATTAATTATCAATTTTTAGTGATAATTAAATCCTCAGTTGATCTTATAATCAATACCTACTTTGCCTTGTTAGTGTGCATGTGCAATAAAAAGTGCTAATAATCTTTTAATGACCTAAGTAGGCTGCTAAAAGTTGACCAACTAATCTACTT
>QRFJ01000035.1:3673192-3761701 GCA_006176705.1 Cocos nucifera | reverse complement strand
TAGTGTTATATTCCATAAGTTCAAGTTCAGTATCTAACATTTGATGAGCATATGTCCTTTGAATTTCTCAAATACTTTAGGATTGTCTCGACAACCTTTCAAGTGATTCTCATCTAGGTCAGACTGTATCTACTCACTACTCTAGTGGTATGCACCAGTCTGGTTTTCAGTACATATCATGACATTACATAATCAGAACCCACACTGCTGAAGCATATGGTAATTCTACTCTAGATTTTCTCTTCTATCTCTTTTAGGAGTTGTCGGACAATTGCTCTTCGAGAGCAAAATTTCATGGTCTATCAGGAGATAGCCCTTCTTAAAATTTTTCATGCGGAACCTCTTCAGCACGGTATCAATGTATCTGGAGTGGGATAATCCAAGCAACCTTTTAGATCTATCCCTATAGATCTTTATTCCTAGGATGTAGAATGCTTCTCTCAAGTCCTTCATGGAGAATTGCGATGACAGTCAAAACTTTATTTCCTGTAGAGCAGGGATGTCATTCTCGATCAAGAGAATGTCATCAACATACAATACAAAAAATACATTTATAGAACCATTAGCCTATTTATACACATAGGGTTCCTCTCCGTTCTTAATGAAGCCATATGTTTTGATTATCTTATCAAAATGTATGTTCCAACTCCAAGATGCTTGCTTCAATCCATAGATGGATCTATGAAGCCTACATACCTTGGACTCATCTATGGATGTGAAATTCTTCAGTTGTATCAATAACACCTTCATTCATCTATTGTTCCCCATTAAAGAAAGCCGCTTCACATCCTATTTTTAGATTCATAGTCTAGGTATGCTGCTATCACAAGCATAATCCGAATGGACTTGAGCATTGCCATCGAAAAAAATGTCTCGTCATAGTCAATATCATAATGCTGACGATATCCCTTAGCAACCAAATGGACTTTATAGGTCTCCATCTTTTCATCTACATCCTTTTTTTAAAAAAAATTTACTTACATCCAATGGTTTTTATCCCTTTAGGTGGATCATGTATCCTATTACTATTGATCTTTCAATGGACTCCATTTTGGACTTCATGGTTTCTAGCCCACGTTATCAGAGTCAAATCTGCATAGGCATCCATATAGTGGTCGGATCCTCGTCGTTCTCATCGAGTTCAACAAGATCACCATCCCAAACTAAGAAATCATAATATCTATTCAGTTGATGCAGTAATCTACCAGATCTCCTTGGTGCCTCTTTAACGGGCTTGGGTTGATCTTATCAAACCATTCGCAGCTCTACTGAATTGTTCGATTTTTTACCTATCGAACTCATTAAGTCTCAAACTATAGAACAGCTATTCCTTCAATAAGAAATACTTTTTTCAAAAAGTACTGCCCTATTGAGCTGACGAACATCCTTTATTTCTTTGCAAGGTAGAAAGAATTAACTCTAGTTTTCTGGTGAGTACCTTATGAACAAGAACTTATCAGACTAGGTCCAAATTTTTCTAGTTGCAAATATTTTGCATAAGCTAGACATCCCCAAACCCTAAGGTCAGAGAGTGTCGGCCTACGCCCAGTCCATATATAGAATTTTTGCGATAGACTTGCTCGAAACATTATTCAAAATAAAGCAAGCAGTCTTAAGTGCATACCCCAGAATTGAAATTGTAGACTTGCAAATTCCATCATGGATCCAAACCATCATCTAACAGGATCCGATTCCTCCTTTCAGACACATCATTATGTTGTGGTATTTCAGAAGGGGTCCATTATGAGAGAATTTCATTCTCTCCTAGATATGTTAGAAATTTGTTAGAAATGTATTCACCTCCTCGATCAGATCGGAGAGTTTTAATACTCTTCCCAAGTTATTTTTCTACCTCATTTCGATATCGTTTGAACATTTCAAATGAATCGAATTTACTCATCATAAGATAGATATACCCATACCTAAATAGGTCATCAGTAAATATAATGAAGTAGTAATATCCATCTCTAGCACATGTGTTCATAGGTCCATATACATCAGTATATACTAAACCTAGAAGCTCAAAGGCCCGTTCACCTTTTCTAGTAAAGGATGATTTTGTCATCTTACCAAGAAGGCAAGACTCACAGGTATTCAATAATTCACAATCATGGATGTCAATGATATACTCCTTGACTAACCTATTGATCCTGTTCTTATTTATATGACCGAGCCTACGGTGTCAAAGATAAGCATCAATGATATTATCTAGTTTTGGCCATTTATTTGATGTGTATATTATACTAATAGACTATGATAAAATGTAAATATCATTTCTTAATTATCCTTGCATTACTGTAATACCATTCATAATGATGATCACAATAATTTTTGTTATTTGACAAACAATAATCATCCTGGGCTAAAATCTCAACAGATATTATGTTCACATAAAAAGATGGACAATAGTACAGTTACATTAAAATAATATTTTTAATGTTTAAAAAATACTTATATAAGAGTTCTCTAATGCTAGGACGTTTCTTCTCCATCCCCAATATTAAGAAATCTTTCATTATCCTCAAATTTTCTACTAATTTGAAGTTCATGCAATGAATTGCATATGTGAACTGGACTTTCGATATCTAATACCCAGGTAGATGTATCATAAATAGTAAAATTGTAAGGTATTATCATATAACATCCTTTGCCCAGCAACATCTTACTGGTTATCTCTATTCAATCTATTCGAGTCAAGAAGACCATTCTTTTTTGGGTCTGTCTAATTAGGATCAACACTAGACTTCTTATAATTAGATCCAAAATGCTTGCCACTATCCAATAGTGAACGGAGCGGACTTGCACTAGCCATTCTATATATCTGAAAGAAAAACATGAAACCTAATTAGTACTTGAATAAATTTAAATCCTAAAGACTTGAACTTTAGTCTAAAGGTCCTTCCACTATTTTTAATGAATTGGTAGCCTCTACCTCCAATTCAAAAAATTATACTAACTCCTTAGTGGGTATTGGAACCCATATAGACTACAAATGGATCCGAGGAAAGCTCTAGCTAATCCGTGTGCATCTACAGGTAGGTTCATAATTAATTATTTCTTCAAATATTTTTTAATAATTATGTTTTATCCTATAAGCCAATTCAGTAGGGCTATGGCCATCTCACAAGAAGGTTGATTAGATCAACATTAACATTATGACTGTCGGTGCGCATAAACCAATGATAATCAGGCCTAAAGAAAAGCCTCTCACTGAATGCTAATCACCATTAAGAGAGTGTGATTTTAATTCTCATTTATATGATGGATAGTAGTTTCAATATCCATAATGAACACCAGGTGTAAGGCACTCCAATATCCACTCAGAAAATTGGACTCATTACTGTTTATTATATGGAAGGCTATGGACTCGGTTATCTCCATAACTTAGTTATTTTAGGATCTAATTAATTTATAGAGAATTTTGTTACTTATGGATTAAGGAATAGAAAGGATATGGACCAAATGTCCTTACTAACTTTATAAGTCAGGTTCCTCCTGATAATGGGTGTGATAAAGTGTAAAAATATACTAATAAAAGTATTAAATTATGAAATAAATAATCTATTTTTATAGAAATTGATATTTTTATTAATCTTATAGGAAAGAAGGCCACCAATGTGAAGATTCATTTTTCTGGTTCAGATAAAAAAAATCAGCAAAACGACTTCAAAACGAGCCAAATAAATTTCAAAAAAAAAAAAAAGACGCAACCTGGCTGACGTCAGCATTTTTTGCGGCGCACGGTGGACCATTATATGAAGGTCAGGAATTTTACAAATATAAGAGCCGCTCTGATTGGCTGAAGAACGCGGCGTCCATGCAACACCGGCTCGCGCCACGTCCATGGAGGGCAATTTGGAATCTGATTGATCTAACGGACGGTTTCATGAACTTGATCTGGCTACGGACGAGAAAGAAGGCTGATTGGATGGATCTGAGCTCTCCCGATTCGAGATCCAACGGTCGAAGATTCATCCGACGTAAAACTAAAGGTCTGAAGGTCTATTTCAATGCGATCGGACGGGCCCAGATTCGAATCCAATGGTGATCCAAATGGGTGATATTAAATCGACTTGATCTGGGTATTTTAGAGGTTTTTGAGTGATTTTTGGACCGTTTGATCAAAGATCTAACGGCAGGATTACCCAGATCTTAGTTTGAGTTGATTTAGGAGTCCTAAACTAATTTTTTGATGGATTTTAAGGGAATCAAAACGTACTTTCATCTATAAAGCTTTGCCGTGAAATAAAAAAGAGAGAGAGACAAAGAGAGAGACGGAGAAAGAGAAGGAAAAAAGAAAAGAGAGAGACAAAGAGAGAAGACGGGGAGAAAGAGAGAGAAAAGAAAAAGAGAGAGACAAAGAGAGAGAGACAAAGAGGAGAGAAGGGAAAAAGAGAGAGAAGAGAAAAAAAAAGGAGGAGAAAAAAAAAAGAAGAAGAAAGACATCAAGGAGCCTCTCTTCTTCGCCAAGTTCTCCACATCAAGAGCAGCAGAAATATTTCACAATCAAAAGTCTAATTTCTTCATGCTTTTTATTTTATTTGCTATTTTTTGAATTTTTTATCATGAACTAAATTTTATTTTACTAAGGCTAAGTGTGTAGCACTCTTTTGATGCAATATTCAGTGTGATTTATTTTTTAAATTTAATTCATTGAGGAGTATATAAATCTGATCTTAATGCTTTTAGATTACTGCATCTTCTAATTGATCTGATGAACATAGATGTATGGACCAATACATCTATGTTAATGCTCTTATTATATACCTTGTATTATGATCAAATTAGAATTCATTGCATGCGGAAATTTTAGTGTGCTTTGGACGCGCAACGTTATTTTAATTAAGGGTTTCACAAACTAATGCATTAATATTATTTATAATTACACCTGGACCAAGGATAATTAATAAATATTAATAAGATTGCTATGCCTGGACCAAATGTTAGATGAATAAATTAGGAGACTCACCGTCACATGAAATAAAATTAATCTAAAAACCTGAATATTGTATTGACTGAGTAGGTGAATCGATTTGCCGTTAGTATCCATTGCTTCTTGAATTAAAATCCTAAAATTTACACTCTCTCTATTTAATTAAAATTAATTTTTTTTTAATTTTTTTTTTTTATTTTCTTATTCTCATAAAATCGATCTTCTAAATAAAAGCATAGGAAGAGCTTTTTCAGTACTTGTTTTCAATCCTCTAGGGATGATATCTATACTCATTCACTTTATTACTTGATCGACGGTGCACTTGCCATAGCTATAAATTAGCACGCATCATGTTTTGGCGCTTGTGTTTGCGGGATGATTTGTGTCTAATATATAATATTAAATTTGTGCTAGCTTTACTTTTAGAAATTATTTTTAATTTTATTTATTAAAAAATAATATTATTTTGTTTAGTGATGCACACGTATGTGACATAGTAACTTTACTTACCTCTAGATCTAGAAATTGATTAAGAAACTATTAGAGACTTACATCAAGATGGAAAATATCGGTAGCTTGAAGTCCCTGACAACATCAATCTGGATTGATAGTGCGATACTGTAAGACAAGCCATGAAGACTATTCGACGAGTACATCACCAATATGATACATCACATATCTATAGTCGACGAGCAGCTTCGAGCATCAGGAGACCGCTTGTACGAGCAACAACTTCGAAATAAAACGGCGATGATCCAGATGATTCAATCAACTATCCAAGTATCAGTGGACACGTGATGATGATCCAAATGCCCATATTTCTAATTTTCTTGAACTTTGCGATACTTTTAAAATTAATGGGTGTTGGATGATGCTATTAGAATTAAGGTATTTCCTTTCTCTTTACGGATAAAGCTAAAAAATTGGGCTTCATTCTTCTGTCCTGCGGGTTCTATCACAACTTGGGATGTCCTAGCCCCAAAAATTCTAGCCAAGTATTTTTCACCTTCCAATGCTGATGCGCAACGATATCACTTCTTTTATGCAGATGAATGATAAAACTCTATATGAGAGCTTGAGAGCATTTCAAGAACTACTGAGGAGATGTCCACATCATCAACTACCCGTATGGCTTTCAGGTTACAAACTTCTATATTGGTTTTTATCTTCCTACTAATCATTCTGTATTGATGATGCGCAGTAGGAGGAACCATTAATCAAAAAATGGAGGAAAGAAGCCTTCGATCTGATCGATGAGATGGCATCAAATAGCTATCAATGACAGACAGAGCGCATGATGCCAAAAAGCTAGCAGCTGTGCAGGGAGTAGATTGCGTGCCAACTTTACTAGCTGAATTGCAGCCCTTAGAGCCGAAGTCAACAAACTTAAAGGGAACAGCTATGCATATTCAGCAGTATTACTTGTTGACCTGTGTGGAGGAGGACATGATACGAGCAATGTCCAGACAGGTTAATCCTTTTGCTAAATAAACTATACAGCTAATATATATTGGTAATTTTTCAGACCGCAACAAAACAATCCCTACTCTAAACATACAATCAGGGTGGAGGCAGCACCCAAATTTCTCATGGAGCAATCAGAAATGCAGGCACAACAGCCACCCCAGGGTATCCAAGTATCTGAAAAGAAGTCCAACATAGAAGAGCTGATGGTCAAATTTATGCAAACCAAGAAGCAACTATAAAAAATTTGGAAGCCAAAATTAGGCAAGACAAACGCAGCAATTCGAAACTTGGAAGATGCAAATAGGTCAATGGCTAAGATAATCTTCGAGAGACCTCAAGGAGTCTTTGCCAAGCAATATGAGACAAATCCAAGGGAGCAAGTCAATGCTTATCACCTAAGAAGTGGTACAAAGCTGGTGGAGTTACATCAGAAGAATGAGACTGAAGAGCCAACTACAAAATAAGGAACCATCAACTCAAATTCGTCAGTCACCAAAACAACCAGGATGATGATGGTCCTCTAGGTATACATTTACTGATCCAAATGTGAAGCCCTTACTGGCCACACTACCATTCTCAGAGAGATTAAAGTACAAATTCCAGATAAAAATTTTTAACATTTTAAAATTTTAGAATTTACATATTAATATTCCTTTTGTAGATGCTATTACTCAAATGTCCCAGGTAGCCAAGTTTCTCAAAGAAATCTTAAAAATAAGAAAGCTGAAGAGCATGAGAGAATAAATTTGAATGAAGAATGCTCAGCAATACTTCAAATATAATTACCACAGAAGCTAAAAGATCCAGGAAGTTTTTACTATCCCCTGCATTATTGGTGATTGTAGTTTTGATATAAGTTTTATGTGATTTAGAGCAAGCATAAATCTCATGCCTTTTTCTATTTTCAGAAGCTGGGTCTAGGAGAAACAAAGCCTACCACTATTACTCTTCAATTAGCCGACAGATCTATTAAATATCCAAGAGTATGTGGAGATGTCTTGTAAAGGTAAACAAGTTATTTTCCTTTGATTTATGTTCTTGATATGGAAAGTTATGATGCTCCTTATTTTAGGGAGACCCTTTTTAGCTTCTGGAGGAGCTTTAATAGATGTTTTAACAAGAAAAAATTAATTCTTAGAGTCCAACGAAACAAGTTACTTTTAATGTTTTCAAAGATACTATAAACATCCTGATGATATAATCAACTTGTTTTTAATTGACATTATTGATAATCCATATAATGAGAATTCTGTAGAAAATAGGTTTGAGACTATAAAAAGCGAGCAATATCAAATTGAATGAGGACTCGAGTAAACAATGAAAGTATTCCAATTGAAGTGGCACCGGATTGATCCACTTTAGAACTCAAAGAAAAGTCAAGCTGAAGACTATATAATCAGAAACTACTAGATATTTGTTTCTTTTCTTTTTATTTTTGATATATTTTTGAGTATTATATGTTTGCCTTTTTATGTCTCGGTGTGTATTTTCAATTTTACAGAAAAAAATCAATGTAGACTCAAGCCAAATTTCAAAGCTCCAAGAATCAGATTGAACAAATCACGGTTATTCTTTCCTATCCTTTATTACAATCCATTATTTTTCTTTTTCTTTAAGACAACATAGAACACAGTTAAATGTTATTAAAAAAAAAAAAAAAAAAAAAAAATCATGTGTCAAGAAGAAAATTGAGCAAATAAATTGGATAAGTGATAAAAATAGAATTATTTGCTAATGATTAATGAGTTAGAAGTAGAGTAATAGTTGGTCAACCTTTTAGCAGCCCTACTTAGGTCATTATAAATGTTATTAGCACTTTTTATTGCACATGACATAACAAGGCCAAAGTAGGTATTGATTATAAGATCAACTGAGGATTTAATTATCACTAAATAAATTGATAATTAATATACATTCTAATTAAAAAAAACTTAAATTTAAGGAAGAGCTACCTGCCTATAATATAAGTGCAAAAGACAGAGTATATGTGGATTGTCCCAAAGCTAGTAACGGATCTCTGCACCTAGGTCAAGTATGTGAAAATTTACGTAAACAGCAGAATGAGAAAGGCCAGGATGCTCAGACACAGTAAAAAATTTAAAAAAAAACGGGGGGGGGGTTAGGTGTGGAAAGCTACCTTAATTCATGAGAGTATAAATAAATTGAGAAATGTATGATTAGAATTGACCAAATAGGTGATAAGAGAGGATTTATTTGTTCTTTTAATTTAATACTGAAATGCTAAAGTTAGTCATCACGAACATAATGTGCTAAGATCTTTGATGTAGTCTTAAGATAAAATTTTGTTAAATTGTATTGCCTGAAAAATTTGCTTCGGAAGCTCAATTTATTAGCAGTGATTCTAATACTTTTTGAACTCTGTTCATCCTATGATTTAGTTCTCTCTATGTGGTTAACCTCTTATTGAAAATAGGTATCCTAATAAATATATGTGTAAGGTCGACTAGCAATGATTAAAGTTGGGGGTGTGTGATAGAGATATTGGTTAAAAATTATTAAGCTAAAAAGATAGTAATTATGAATGTATAAATAAATTTAGTCTTTTTATTAGATAATTGATATTTTTATTAATCTCTTATTAGAGAAACGGCTAACACCCAATGTGCAAGATTCTCATCTTTTCTGGGTTCAGATATGAAAAAAATTTCAGGTCAAAAAACGGAACTTCAAAACGAGCCAAAAATTAAATTTCAAAAATAAAATATAAATAATAGAAAAAAACGACCAAACGCTGACGTCAGGATGATGTCACTATTTTTACGCGGCGTGAGCCGCGTGGACCATCTGAAGCGAATAACTTCAGATAAATTTTACTCACTAAATATAAAGAGCGCTCTAGTTGAGCTGACAGAACGACTAGAGGTCTCTATGCTCTCTACCGGGCTGGTGCTCTGTGTGCCATGAGAAATGGCTAGATCTCGCGGATATTCTGACTTGATTCTAACGTGCCCACGGTTTTATTCACTGAACTTGAGTCGAGTGATACGGTCTGAGAGAGAGAGGTGTGATGGGCATGGTTGATCTTCACATTGCCCGATCAGAGATCCAACGGGTCGAAGATTCATGTGTCCGAAGCAGATATGAATAGCTAAAGAGTCCTGGATAAGGCTTTATTCAATTTTTTGGCTCAGGTGCACGGAGACCAAGGATCAGGATCCCTAATAGGACTTAGAGTGCACAATGGTTGTAGTGATTAATTCCTGGAATTTCGATCTTCGTGATCTGCGGTTAATTTTTAAATGGGTTTTCGGATGTTCCATAATTTGGGTTTCCGTTCTTGTGATCCCAGGATCGTAACCGTACAGAACTTAACCCGCCAAAGTCATGTGTAGTATTATACGAAGAGATGAATAAAGCTGGATGGAGTTACTCGTTAACACCTATAACTAGTTTTGTGATGTGGTATTAAACTCAAGTGTTGTATTCGACCATTTTGACTTCCATGCATCTATTTAAGAACCCATGCTATTGTCCCGTGATAACTAGTCAAGATAAATACTGAGAAGAGAGAGACAAAAATAGAGATTCAATGTATACTGATTTCAATTTTCAGTCAGATCATGATGACAGTAAGAGTATGTCAGATTATATGTTTATCCTGAATGATGAAATGGTATGCTTAAAGAGTTTCAAGCAGTACACTGTAGCCAATTCTATGTACGAGGTAGAGTATGTCGCAGCATCCGATACTACGAAAGAAGCTATGTGGCTACGAAAGTTCATCGATGAGCTGGAAGTAGCATCCTTCTTGGATGGTCTGGTTCTGCTATACTGTTGACAGCACTGGAGCCATAGCTCAAGCGAAGGAGCCGAAGGCATATCAGCGCACCAAGCATATTCTACGATGCTATCATCTTGTACGAGAGATCGTGGAACGAGGTGACGTCGAACTTCAGAAGATTGATGAAAAGAAGAACGTGGCCGACCCCTTTACTAAGGCTCTCGAAATCAAAGAGTTCGACAATCATAAATGAAAGATGGGTATTCGATACTCTTCTGAGTGGCTTTAGTCTAAATGAAAGTTATTGAAAAATATATCCTAAAGTCTATCATCTAGGTTGTAAATGGTTGAGCTAAATGTAATTATACTTAAATTATTATAAATAAATAAAATTATTATTTTGGCATTTCATCACTTTTGTGCATCTTCCTGTAATGAACTCTCATGTGATGAAGTTCTTAGGACATTTAGATTCGACAAAGATGAATTTATCATTTAGTCCTTAAAACCAATTCATGACCAAATGATTTATTGTTACCCAGGACAATAATGTATCGAGTGTAGGTCGTTGTGTGCCATAAGTATTGATTGTCCTCTTAACCAAGAAATATGGAGATACTGTTATGGCATGCAGGTAAAGTGTAGGGATATATTTCACTGAACATGATCCAACTGTGGAGCTCTCTACTGTCAAGAGTTGCTCGTGAAGGATATGGGTATAAGTGTCCTTTAGACCTGAGATCACTACGGTGACTTACAAGCAACTCACTATACTTAGGTACTGGACTATCTGAATTTCTAATTCAATGATGGAAGGCTACTGGGTGCAGTCAAGTACTTATAAAGTTGGTGTGTGAGTCAAGATGGGATTGACCCCACCAAATATTGAAACAAGTGCATCATTGTGTTTCAATTTAGCAAACCCTCGATCGAGGTGGTCCATTCGATGGATACTAAATTTTAAAATATACTATGGATGAATTTTAGGATTGACAGTAAATTCTAAATCATTATTTGAGCATTGAGATTAAGAGAATGAATTATACGATAACCATATACCACAGGTTTGTCATTATTGCATTATGACTTTTCGATCTATTCGGACGTTGGGTACCATTACTAGATGGTCACATCGATTAGTACAGAAAATCAGTTCTTATGCTACCGGCTTATGATTCAAACCTATGGAGTCACACACATAAGAAGGATTAATTAGTAATTTGATTACTGATTAGCTTAATTTAATTGAGCGATGAGGATTCGATCAAGTTCGATCAATTGGATTCGATTGAATTTGATCCGATCAGATCATGAGATGACCTAATCGCTAAGAAAGATTTGACCCTGATTTGATCAGAAACTGAACCTAATTAATTTTTAATTTGATTAAAAATTAATTGATTTAGGTTAAGCCTAATTTAGTTGAATTTAACCTAGTCTAATTGGTTTAAATTAATTGGTTTGGTTGAAACGAATTTGGACCAAGTCAAATAAAATTTAAATTCAAATTCTCCCTAGCGCCCACCATATTTGATTTTTCCACTTTTTTCTCATGCCCCTTCTCTTTTCTACGTAAGTTTTTCTCATGCAGAAGAGAGGTTTCTGCGCCCGCTCTCTCATCTCCCTTTGACTTGGTCTAAGGGTTGGACTAGTTCAAACTTGACTTGAATTTTGAATTCGAGTTGTTGGGAGGTTGGAACAAATTCAAACTCCCTAGCATTATCCTATTTTCCATGCCCTCCACACTTTCACATAATTTTTTTGATTTTTTCTGGGCATGGGCATGTAGAAGGAGAGTCCTTCTATGCATCAAACACATGGCTTGTGCGATGGAAATGGATAGAGGGTGATTTGAATTTGAATTCAATTGATTGGTTGAAACTAGTTCAACCAATGCCTCTTATTTACTTCCACGCGTATAATCCATAGTAGTCGCCTATTTAAAGTCTAAATTTTTATGTGGACATGCATGAGGGAGTGTGCAGGAGTGTAGGAGGATTTCTTAGAGAGAGAAATCTAGTGGGGCGCACTTACCTGGGGCGAGAAAAGTCCAGAGAGAGAATAGTACTATTGCACCCATTCTACCTCTCAGGCCACCTTTTGAATTTTGTTTTCTCTAGCCTCCCATTTAAAATTGTTTTGAAAGTGGGTGAGTAGTAGGAGAGAGTCTCCTCTATCTGTGAAAAATTATTTCATGAAAAAATTCATCCAAGAGTGGGCGTGAGAAAGTTTCTAGGTGTCAGGATTTTCGGTGAGTGCAAAATCCTAGAGTTGGGACTCTAGGTTCGGATGGAGAGATCGAGTGCTGTGAGCATCGGATCACCACCAAATTTGAAATACCACCTCATCATCCTCTGAAAAGCAAGTTTTAATTTTCTGAAGTATCCAAAAGATTAGAAAAAAGATAATCGATTAGATCGATCGAGATCAGCTATCGAAGGCCCCGACGAGGAGCTAGCACTCCGGTGGAGCTGATCAGGATCAGAAGCTCCATGTGGATCAACCATAGAGGCCGAATAAGTGTGCGGCTGCAGTGTAATACCAAAGCATATTTCGATGTATTCGGATCATGAAGATTAGCTACCTGTGTATAGGTATCGAGTTCTAAACTTGAATTGGTCAGCAAATGCGATTTGCTGATCGATTGTATTTAAATTTTAAATTACATATTAGCATGTTTAGATCATGAGTAGGATAATTGATATGATTAATGCATGCCGTAGAATTAATGTTTGATTAATTTTAGCTTCCACTATTGTAAATATTTAAAAAAATTTGAATTGCATGCTACATGCCCTACTTGATTTCCAACAGTAAAACTCCTCGAGCTTCGACCACATCGCCGTTAGGGCAGTCTCATCAAGTACATAAATCATCACATCATCTGTTAGGTACAAGTAGATTGTACTCATCATCTGCATTTGAAGCTGCTTTCAATCCTGTACCTCCATGATAATAGGTATCTCCTTGTACAAGAAAGCATTGATCAATCCGTATTAGATAAATATGTCCTTTACCCTCACTTGCCAGAGAGAAATTACTCTTCCTATTAAACCAACTGATCTCTATCTTGATTGGGCTTGTCTTCTCCATCTTCTTCAATTTCAATCAACACCATCATGATTTGGATAATCACGTGCACTAACATCTTCTTACTTTGATACCAATTATTGGGAGGTCTTACTAGGACACCACTACCTCAGAACCTTTTCGATACTACTTGTATTGTATTCAATCACGTATAGATACCATAAGAGAAAGAAAGAAGAATAAAAAAAAAGAGACAGCATACAATCAAGTAAGTAGATTAGATCAAGATCTACCTCTATGAGGCATGCAAAGGCTTTACTATAAGAAAAGAACAAATACAAGTGGAGATCCTCACACTCTCAACCCTTATACAAAAAAGTTTCTCTTGACTAGGAGCTCTCATCTCTCACCTCTTATAAAAGCGCTCTCTCTCTAGGAGATTCCCTGAAACGATCACTATCCGCTGTTCGATAGTCTGTCCGAAGCTTTTGCTTCTATTCTCTATCGACGTCCTTCAGGATTTGCTGTCTGCTGTTCAGATCCTAGATCTCTGCTTGCTGCTGCTACTACTGTTTGCCAAACTGCTCTCGGCTTACCAACTCTCGGTTCCATCCACAGGCCATTTTATAGGCCCGAAATCGCGTCTGTATTGGAGAAAGGACTCCATTTACTACTCAAATTAAGCCTTCAACCGCTCGATCTTGATCGCAAGCTCCCTCAGTCCCTTGATCGCGCAACAAAGCTCCATAGACCACCATAAATCGTGCCTACGCTGCTCTTGGCTCAAGCCACGCATGCCATGGGATTGCAATGTTCTTCCCAAAAGCCGCGTATTTTGGCCGTAGATCCTAGGTTCCATAGCGGTCTTGTGGGTCGGACGGTCCATGGTGGGCCATGATTCAAAACCAGCGGCCATGCATTCTCGCATGTGTTTCGGGCACGTTTGTGCATGCTTGGCCGTGTGCCCGAGCTGGCCAAGCCTGGGCCACTCACTATAGGCTCTTGTTGGGCCGCTCCTCCATTGAGCTTGCCTGCTGTGGACCTTGCTGGTCCCTCTGGCATCTTTGTACTTATTTTTTTAATCTAGATTTTATTTGGATTGTTTTTGTCTGTTCATCATTCTGAATCTCACTATGGACTCCTTATGGATCGAATTTGAGATGTCAAATTCCAACATTATGTAACTATCCTATATTTGTCTTCCTTCGACGAATACTATTTGAGATTGGAAACAAGCTCATCCATAAATTGACAACCTGGTACTTGACACCTTTGTGTATATTTTCATCTTCAACTGATCGGCCTATGGTCTTTCGGTGTGAGATTCTCTTGTTTCTTCGGAATTAGAGAGACAAATGAGTAGTTTAACCTGTCTGTAATTATTTCACCATTATAATTTTTGCACACCTCCTCTTTACGCAAAGGCCAGAAGTGCTCGTACAAAGAGGCCGTGAAGCCGTCCAACCCTTTGCAGCTTTTTCCATGGCTAGACTAAACACCGCGTTTCTTATTTCATCTTTTGAAAATGGGCTTCGAGATCAGCAAGGTTCAAATTTTCTTCATCATATAAAGTCTTCCAGCCGGTTGATAACTCTCTCTCTCTCTCTCTCTCTCTCTCTCTCTCTCTCTCTCTTTCGTTGTCCCTAGTAGTTTTGCTTTATCTGTTGTGGTTGGTCAATGATAACACCTTGATGATTAATGTTTAATATGAAATTTTTCCCCCTTCATGCACTTGCCATTGGAAAAATTTGGTATTTCTATCACCGTATTAATGCTACTGAACGTTGTTTCCAGATTGCTTTTTCTTGATCTAGCACGGTTTTTCAGTTTTCTTTTCAGGTCATTGAATTCCTGAATGAATGACGCTGAAACTTGGCATGGCTTATTGAGGTTGGTCCAATAAAACCATTGCAGACCTTTGCATGTGGAATGCATATGAATTGAGCTTCCAAAGACAAATTGATTTAGTATTCTTTTTATTTCAAAGACTTGAAAAGAGATGAACTGAACAAAAGTTGTCAAGCTTTCAAAGTCTGCCATACGTTATGCTCCAAATATGAGGAATATCTAATAAATGATTGAAATATGGATTCTAATTGATCTCTTAAAGAAAAAAAAAGTAAAACTTGCCCTTGGAAAGAAAAAGAGATGCCTTTTTTATTTAAAAAATAGCTTGATTTAGAAAAAAATTGAAAAGTGAAAGAAAAAAACAGGAGCCACCTCCCGAGTTTATAACTTTATATTATATATGTAGACATTAGTAGAAGAATGTCTAAACAATTTATATATATCATAAATAATTAAAAATACTATTTATAAATATTTTTTAGATTTACTTGCTAAAGATCGACACTTTATATAAACTATATTTCAAAATAATATAAAAAATACAATGATATAAATTAAGTGAAAGTATGAGTGTGAAAACTTCTTGAAGCACTTCAGTCTCTCTAGAATTTTGGAACTGCTCCAGCCTTCTTTGCTTGCAACCCCAAGGTCAAGCAAAAAATAAAATAATATGTGTATTTCGCCAGGTGGTTTTTTCAATGCATATGGGCGACGGAGCCGGAGATTAATGGGCTGCCATTTTAGAAAAACAATAGAAAAAAGTAGCTGCCATTTTGGAGCTGCTCGAATCCATCACTAGGACCAGGGATGTTCTCACAGATCTTGGCTACATTCTTGTGCTCCAACCAAGATCTTGTTTGTTTCTTTGAGACTTGCATGCTAGCTAAAGTAGAGTTTGTCCGTCGTTCGTCATCTTCTTGTAGTTCCAAGGGGCATTGCCAATTTCCCTGCTTAAAATTTTCATGCTCGAGTCTGATTATGCTTACCATCCGGTGAGGGACAACAAGATGAAAATTTTGTTTTTTATATGGCCGAATCACTAGCCTAGCTCTATCAAATAAACTCGATGGATCACCGAGTGTATAAATCGAACATGTCCAACCAATAAAAATCTTCTGACTTTTATAAAATTTCTTATTCAACTCCAAAGGATAATAATACTTCATGCAATCTCTTTTTAATGAATTGGTATGTCGGTTAGTTTTTGTAAAAAAATTTTAAAAACTTGGAAAAAATATATTTGTCAGATCAATTCAATTCTGTATATTCTGTATGTATGTCTTGAAGATATGGCCAGCACTTGAGTTGGTTTATAGTTTGTATCCATTTATTTCTTTGAATAATTGATGATTGCATCAAAAGTATAATAGGATTTTACACATTATCTATCTTTGATCAGCATTGATTATACCACAAGATAATTTTATTGATAATTTGATATTGTATCATATCAAAAACCTTTAGAAGCTCTTTGAATTTAGAAAAATTTTCAATGATACATTACAGCATTTTATTCATTATTTTGGTTATGTCAAGAAGGCTAAAGAAAAGAGAAAAAAAATGTAGTTCAAGTTTGAATATAAATTAACATTCAAACAATTCTTGGTAGATGTGTATTTCAATTAATTTGACTCAATTTTAAACTAATTTGAATTAATTTTTATGGAGCTTTTTGCTATAGACATATATAGAAATATATTTTTGAATTTTGTGCATTTCATATATTATTGGAGTTACTTTTATCAAGCTGTCCCATTCATTTTAATATGATGCCACTGGAATATGATGCTAGACATTGATCGACGAGATATTTTAAAAAATATAAAAAAGCTCAGATACTACCGCCATCAGAGTTTATATCATTTATTAAAACACAGTTTGGATTCTTAGCGCGAACATATTACTTATCTGAGCAATGTAAAACTTAAAAGTTCACGTACCCCACATCAAACGGACCAATTCTTGATGGATGCATGCAGCCTTCACCTATATCTTTCTCTGTATTTAAAACTTGTCTTTTCTTTATTGGTAAAATAATCAAAGGACAACTAGCTTGCTTATCCAAAGATACCACCAAGCATCAAAAGGATACAACAAAAAAAAATAGAATGTAACAGTTATACCCAACAGTAACAACATCGTACTAGAATAGCCTGCTTGCCTTAATCCTTCGAATCATGGGCATGTACAACCACCCGATCCTCTCCGAACAAGTGCAAGTAGGTAAGGACACGGGGAGGTGCTCATATTCCAAACCGCTGGATTCGCAGTCCACGGTACAACGTCACCCCGTCTCAGATTCGGACGCGGATTTGTTATCTGTTCCACTTTCCTTCCGAAAGATCGCACGAGCCCACCTGTCACCTCTGCCTCTACTTGTCCTCCCTACCCGTAGTGGCGTTTTCGTAACTAATGCGCAAAGCCAAGCCCACGTTCCTCTACGATACCCCCGGCGCTGCGGAGGGAGAAATTATTGCATACACCAGGTGCAAGTGAACCAGGGCAAATCCCGAAGGAAATGCGCGGTAGATAGCGCGCAATCGAGAATCGGTGAAGTACAAACGATAGCGTGGCGTGTCGTCCACCGTAGGATTTACCCGGTCCAATTACATCTTGCGGAAGGTTCTCCTGCCGTCGCCACCTGTCCCATCTCAAACAGCATCGTGAATGTGCGACCACGTGTCTAATATTCATTCGTCTGCAAGGTGGGGCCCTCATAGCACGTCATCAGTTACGGTGATGGCCGCTCCAGATTCCCCTGATTCATTTTTTTTCACTTCCAGGTGGGCCACGGTATAGCCACTTGATTGTTGCCACCTGTCGGGGATGGCAACACCTCCGGTACCGTCATCGCAAATCGCCCGGCTCGTTTTAACGGGGTCCTCCGAACCAGTCGGCTTTCCTTCTGCCCTCACTTCCTCCACCCACCGCTACCGCCGGCGTCCTTCGGCACCGAGGCCGCCTCCTAGGGTTAGGGTTAGGGCTTGGGCTCCGATTTTGGGGCTCCAAGATGTCGATGCTGCGACGAAGGAAGCCCTCCGAGGCCGAGAAGAAGCCCCCGGCGCCGTCGCAGTCCGACTCCTCCACCTCCTCATCTGGCGCCGCCGCCGCCCCCACGGAGAAAGAGAAGGAGAAGGATGCGGCGGCGGCGGCGGGGGGAAGGGAGAGGAAGGTGCGGTGGTCGTGCATCGACAACTGCTGCTGGCTGATTGGGTGCATCTGCTCGGTGTGGTGGTTCCTGCTGTTCCTCTACAACGCGATGCCTGCTTCGTTCCCTCAGTACGTGACGGAGGCAATCACTGGACCATTGCCGGACCCGCCGGGGGTCAAGCTCGCCAAGGAGGGGCTCACGGCGCGCCACCCGGTGGTTTTCGTCCCCGGGATTGTCACAGGCGGGCTCGAGCTCTGGGAGGGTCACCAGTGCGCCGATGGGCTTTTCCGCAAACGCCTCTGGGGTGGAACGTTCGGAGAAGTCTACAAGAGGTAGCCTCTCTCGCTCTCTCTTTCATATACTTTATCTCTTTATAGACTGGTTTGATTTGGTGCTGGAAATTCCTTATCTTCTTGTGGTTTTTGGGGGAAGTTGGGATTTAGGGGATCAGGTATGCGTTCCCGAACTTTAAAGCTTGGAATTGTTTACATAATTGGAAATTTTTGTACTTGAAAGTAACTGATTACTTAATTTGTGATTCCAAAAGGGACCCGTGAAAAGGGTCTACATGATTGGAGATTTTCAGAGAAATTTTAGGAGGTGTTTCAGCATTCTCTGGAGCACATCCTTTTTTGCTTAGGAGGTGGTTAAGTTACTTGCCTTTTCTGTTATGTTGGAGAAGATGTTTCAGGTGTGGAAAAAGATGTTGAGTTTGCCGTTTTTGTAGTATTTTCTTCTTTCTCAAAGTTTTTGGTCAATGATTTAGCTCTTGTTTTATTAAATTTATCACATTTGAGTACATTAACGTATACAGCCCATATGAATTGATCAGACTTGAGACTCTGCATTCAGATGCGGCACTATTCTTTTGCCATGGATACAGTCTGAGGATCGGCCTTGTAGTTAATTGGAGCTTTACATTTAGATCGACTCAAATCCACGAAAGCAATGCTAATTTTATGTTAAAATCAAACTCGAGTACTGAGCAAGTGGTCTTTTTGGTCCAGCTAGAGGGCTTCTATTCTATTAGAGTGGAATGTATGTGGTTCAAAGTTGAAGATATGTGGTTCTGGTTTCTTCAAGTATCAAATTTTTTGGTCATGAGATCCATGTATGTCCACTCGATTCTTTTGATGACATGTTTATATGTGCTTGTTTTTTGATGATCTCAATCTCTATTCATCCAATCCCGTGTCCATATTAGGGTAGTCATCATATGCTCAATGCAGTGTTGTCAAAAGCAGCCATCTAGGTGCTTAGGCAGTTGCCTAGGTGCTTAATTTGGCTGGGTTGCATAGGCCAAGCCTGCTTAAATCCTATTGTTTTAATGTTTCCTTTTCCTATTTGAACTTCATATGGGACATGCAAGAGTGCAGTGAAGGCTACTACCACGTGTGTGTGTGTGTGTGTGTGTGTGTGTGTGTATTCTTATCAGTCTTCATTATCATCATTACCATCACCTTCTTTTTCTCCTTCCTATAATTTTTCTCTCTTTTCTTCTATACTCCTATCCCTTCTTCATTTGACCATTTTTCCCTTCATTCTCTAATTTTCCTCTTTTGTTTTGCTTTCTAGCATTTTTTTCTACCTAACTTTTCCTCTTCCTTCTTGATTGTTGTTGGCTGTGTCTTGCAGCTTGCTGGCTACTATTTCCTAGCCTCTTCTCCTGCTTCATGCCATGGCTATGTTTTGCAACCTGTTGGCTATTGGAGTTGCAAAAATTCCGCTGCTACTCTCTTCTATGGCTTCTCATCTCTGAACTTTTTAAGTGTGAAAATAGGTATCATAATGCCAATATTGGTGGAAAAAAGAACACACACACACAGAGAGACACACATATTCATATATGCACATTTATATGTATATCATATGATGAGGAGAATGTATGAATAAAATCTCTTAATTTTCATCACAGGAAAAATGAAATAGTGCCAGCCCATTTTAAAAGGTGAGTGAAGAGAGACATAGGAGAATGAGAAAGGAGTAAAAAGAAGCAGCGAACTAGAACTTGATTTTTTAAAATTTTTACTTTTTAATTTTTAATTTTTTAAATTTATTTATTGTTGGATTGTGGGGGGGAGGGGAAGGGTAAGATCATTAATTTGACATAAATCCATCCTTTTCCTTCTCTTCTACCATGGCTTACAACACATTTGTTGAAGAAACAAAAACAATCTTTTGACTCTTCTTTGAATGACTCTTTAGTGACAATGACTTTTGACTTATTGTTTAATGATCAATTACACATTTCTCTTGTTGAATCTCTTGAAGACTAATGAATGACATGAAACATATGAAGGGATTGCATTTTGTAGCCTCCCATGTCATGAACAAATTTCACTATTTTAACCAAAGTTGTCCAAGGCTCAAGGTGTATTAAGGCACCAAGGTCTCTTTAAGCTTATGTGAAAGGCGCAAAGTGGGCTTGTTCCTTGGTAAAGCAAGGTGCAAAAATATAAACATGTATAAATAATAATGAACACATGATATTTCACTTATTTCACAATGAATCATCAATTGTTCAACACAAAAAAGAAGAAAAAACATTGCATTTCAATTTTATGCACATACGAAGGAAATGACATGCCAAGAATAAGGGGATGGGGAGATCTATTCTGTCCCCTGTTTCTGATGAACAGAAACACCGCACCAGCTGCTAATGAAAGTGGCAAGGCATGGTGCTTTGGTGCACAGAATGAAGGTGAGCCGTGTGCCTCAGGTGCATCTAAGTATGGGCACCTGTGTCCAGCTCTAAGAATGCATATTGTATGTGTCTGAATAAAACATCCATCAGACTCTTGGATACTTATCTATTTTTCTAGCCTTTGCAGACAAGTGGATGATTTGACACATCAAATAATGTGTTCAAGCACCGTAATAATGTGGAAAGTGATCCTTTTTTTTAGAGACTGGTCAAGGATGTAGATATTGAAATAACTTTGCAAATTATTCTTCTTCTTGTATTTCTCAACAAATCAGGAAGTTTGAAAAAACACATAGTGAGAGACCTTAAAAATAATATATTGTACACAATATTTAAAAATAACTATGTAATTTAATTAAAATTATTTTTTCTATGTGTACTTGTATCTTCTTTTCTTCCTCTTACCAAATTAGACATTTGGGCATGTCTCCAAATCTGATTCTCATTTTGTGTCCATGCAAAATGTGCCTACACAACATTGATTTTAACATGGTGCCTAAAAGTTGCAAATTCGTTGTATGCTGAGTTGGGCCTGATTATTTTTGATCATATAGTGATGGCACACCTATGTTCTAGGGCATTTTCATCAAGTTTATATTTTACATGTATTTTGAAGTATAGCAAAGATGTGGAACATTGCCATGAAAGAATAAAAATTAGTGTCATTAAAAAATTGAAGCCTTAAAGAAAAATTTTGAAAGAGTTTTGTGAAGAGGAATCACCTAAAATAAAGAAATAAAAGTATACATTCCTTGTCACTTCTAAGTCTCCTCTATTGTTTCTTATATGAAAAGATCTCAATTTATGCATCTTTGATGGCATCTTAAAAGATATACAAGATCAAAGGACTCAATTAGGTTGTCATGCTCCATTTCTTCCTTTGGGGCATGCTAGATAAATGGGGATTTGAGAGCCATAGTCTTTAGTAAGCTTGTCATGTGCTAGCCCATGAAAGTCCTTGTCATACAATGTATACCATGTTTGCTTCAGACTGGCCCATCAGCTATGTGCCAACATCCCTTAAGAGCCAAGAGAAAGTGGTGCCCTTGCATGCCAAGCATTATCACAACATGATGTGTTAATGGATGCAGTAGTCGAACCTTGCTTCTCTTAAAATGGCTTTATTTGTGATAGTGGTATGTGAGGAGCTCCTTTTTTTTTCCCAATATGCTGCCAACATATGAGTTCAATTAACATGTAGGATATTTTTAGTTAGATGTACCTTGAAAATAGAGTAGCATAGTCCTTATCTCTATTATAGCAAACTAGTATGTTCCTGGCTTGGTATCTTCCAGAGACAACTAAAATTGCATGCTAGAGTAGGATGTAAAGGAAAATGAAGGCCAAAAATATGATAGTCGGAAGCATAATAAATAGTCACTTACAACCAAGTTTTGCGATCTCTATTCTTGGTACCATATTGATTTGGTACTAAGTCGGTATGGGATTTGTACGATACTGTATTATATTGTACCTACACTCGGTGAATAGAAGCATACTAGCATGGTATTAGTTTGTTGTAGTATCAACTTGCTCTGATACCACTTGTTGTGGATGTTTGGCTAGGACACCACCATCTTAGAATTTGGTACCTTTTTGTTGACAGCAGGAAGAAAGAAGAAATAAAATAAGAACATAATCAGGTACATGGATTAGTTCAAGTGCTAGCTCCATGGAACATGCAAGCTTCACTATGAAAGAGAAAATTAAGTATAAGAGGAGAACACCCGCTCTTTACTTGCTATACACAAATCTTTCTCAACTAGAAGCTACCCTCACAAAAGCTCTCTCAAAATCCCCAAGGAGATCCTCTCACAGGCTTGCCAGTACCAAGATCCTTGACACCTCTGGATGTTTCCTATGAAAACCTCTACATCATGCCTAATGGCCATTCATACGGTCGTTGCCTCACTCTGCCTAACGCTCTGCTCTGCTTCGATGCTCTATGGGTTGCATGTGTCGAGCACCTCTCGACGCTCTGTCGAGTTCCTCTTGATGGCTACCAGTGTTTCTTTGTGCTTTTTTTCACTCTCTACAGTGTCTCAAGCCTTTAAATAGGCTAAGAATCTTGTCACAGGAGTCCTAACAAGATTTTGTCTCCTTATACGAGTCCAATAGAACTCTGACCGTGTCCATAGCCTTCAGATCGTGACCGCAACCTTTCGTGGCCTCTGGATCCTATGGTCCACGCGCAACTCACGTAGACCTCTTAGATTAATCACAATCCAAGTCCAAACAGAAAATTCTGTCATGTTCTGTTCACTTTCATCGAGCCAGCTTTGTCAGAAGTCGAGCTGGCTCGACTGCATCTTGTCCGAACACTTGCTTTCTGTTTGCCTGAGGGTCGGCTCGACTGCGGTCCGAGCCGGCTCGATTTCAACCCAAGCCGGTTGGACACGTATCCGAGCTAGCCCGACTGTTGTGCTGATATTGATTTTTCTCTGTTATATCCGAGCTAGTCCGACTGTTGTGCTGATATTGATTTTTCTCTGTTATCAGTCGAATTCGAGGCATCAAATCCTAATAATTTTCACCTCGACTCGATATTCGACCTCCACCTAATTTTGAGAGCTTTTGGATCCTCTCATTTTTGTCCTGGGGTAATCGCCTGCCACTCATGGATGGACAAACATACGAGTCGAGTCAGGCCGCTCGATCCCATCTTCGTCATGTGCCGTGCTCCACCTGACTCGAGACCTGCTCGGGATAGCCTTCTGGCGACATCGCTCATCCTCTTGAGTGTTCCATCTCATGCCCAATCCATCTCTATCTAAAGCTCCACCTTGCACTGGGCTTCTGCTAACATCTTCCATGTAGATAGCTCCCTGTACAAAAGAGCATCGATCAATCCTTCGCGATTGATCTTCACCTTGATTGCGCCTGTCTTCTTCATCTTCAATCTTGATCACCACCACTGCAACCTGTCCCGATACCAATCCCGCTCTGATACCAATTATTGTGGTATCAATTTGCTCTGATACCACTTGTTGTGGATGTCTGGCTAGGACACCACCATCTCAAGATCCGGTATCCTTTTGTTGACAGCGGGAAGAAAGAAGAAATAAAACAAGAATATAACCACGTACGTTGATTAGCCCAAGTGTTAGCTCCACGGGGCATGCAAGCTTCACTATGAAAGAGAAAATTAAGTACAAGAGGAAAACATCCACTCTTTACTCGATGTACACAAACCTCTCTCAACTAAAAGCTACTCTCACAAAACCTCTCTCAAAATCCCCAAGGAGACGGTCTCACAGGCCTGCCGTACCAAAATCCTTAATGCCTCTGGATGCTTCCTGTGAAAGCCTCTACGTCATGCCTAATGGCCACTCACACGATCGTTGCCTCGTTTTGTCTCATGTTCTGCTCTGCCTCAATGCTCTGCTTGTGTCTGCTCTGCAGGTTGCACATGCTCGATGCTCTATCAAGCTCCTCTCGATGGCTGTCAGAGTCTCTTTGTGCTTTTTTTCACGCTTTACAATGTTTCAGGCCTTTAAATAGTCTGAGAATCTCGTCACGAGAGTCCTAACAGGACTCTATCTCCTTATACGACTCCAATAGAACTCTAACCATGTCCATAGCCTTCAAATCATGACCACAGCCCTTTATCGCTTCTGGATCCTATGGTCCACGCGCAACTCCCGTAAACCTCTTAGATTAATCACAATCCAAGTCCAAACAAAAAATCCTATTCTGTTCTGTTCGCTTCCATCGAGCCGGCTCTGTCAGAAATCGAGTTGGCTCGACTGCGTCTCGCTCGAACACCTGCTTTCTGTTTGCCTGAGAGGGCCGGCTCGACTGCGGTCCGAGCCAACCCAGGCTGAGCTGAGCCAGCCCGAGCTAGCTTGATACGTATCCGAGCCAGTCCAACTGTTGTGCTAATACTGATTCTCCTCTATTGTGGATCGAATTCGAGGTATCAAATCCTAACATAATTTACTTTTTTCAAAAAAAAATTTTGGTTTTTTTCTTTTTTTTTGGTTGTTATGATTCTTTAACGTTTATGGATCTATGAAATATGAATTTAATTGTTTTATTATCAATTTATTTCATATGATCCTTCTATTGTATGAATACCTAATCAATGCAATTGCAATAAAAAATCAATAATACATGGTTTTTAGCTTGAAAATACATATATCTAGTCCCTCATGGAGTGTCTATGCTGCTCATAGGCATTGGGATCTTATTTATGGTCAGGGCCTTGAAATTGACTCCAACCTAGATATTATGCCCACCTTTGCATATGATAGTCTAGGCCTCCTAGATGTCCATGTTGATATTAATTTTTCATCAGGTACTTAGCTGGACATCCCATCTGAGAAAAGATTGTGGCAGTGAAACCTAACCCATAATCTGGCTAAAGCTGTAGAGGGTAGTAGCCACTTGACTGTGGTGTCTCAGATGAAAAATTTGTATATGGGTCATATGTTGGCCTTGCAGCATAGGATCCAAAGACGTCCAAGGACCCTGCCCTATGTGATATATCATCAGTTATAGCTGTACCGTATCCTAAACCACCTCGAGGAGCCCATATCTTATATGCTATTGTATTCTTGCGGGTTTTATGTCATACGCCATAGGTCACATTCTTTCTTGTGCCTGGCAAGCTCCTCCCTATCCCATTGATCATTCAGACTATGGCAACTAAATCTGTCCTCTAAATCATTTGGATGCCTCGCAGCTTTCCTAAACTCTGAAGTGATAATGGTGGTTTAGCTACCTGATGATCAATTCGTACTCATTCCTATGTGCTTCTCTTACCTTTCTAAAGTTTTGAAAGTGCTTCATTATTAACTGGAACCTTTTGTGGACATTTCTTGGACGCAGTCACATTAGGATAACCACTAGCTAAATGCCACTTTAATCTTATCACTGCACCACCTTCACTCCGCATCACACCACAACCACCTTAAATGATGTCGGCCCGAGATCATCACACTATGCTCCCAACCAATATTATTGTTTTGATTGTTCTTCTTTCTTCTTAAATTTATTTATGTAAGTTTGATGTCCACAAGTCATGAACCACCCCATTCATGACCATGAACCATATAAAGTGGATCTACAATTTTTTTAAAATAAAATGTTATATGTTTCCAAATAATTAGTGACTTTTATAATTTAATTTCATTTAACACATGCGGTAATTTATAAAAATTATGTAAAAATTATGTTTGTTGTGCTATAAAATATGACCCAACAACCAAAATACATTGCCATATTTTTAATTGAATTAATAATTCCTAAATTATCAAACATTTAAAAGTAAGGTCCGCAGAATCGGTGCTTGGACCATATTGGTTGGTGGTCGGATCGGCTTAGTACAGGGTGAACCAGGTAGTTCGGTTTGATTTAGTAAATCAAGTCAAAATTATTTTTTTCATTTTTTTATCTCAGGTTAGTACGCTTCGGTTTGGTATGGTATGGGAGTGGTAAAACAGGGCTAAGCTGACCTAACTGCACACCAATTCAGCTTGGTATGAGGTGAATCGAGTGGTTCGGCCCGGTTTAGCAGACCGTGCTTAAAAGTTTGATAATTTACATTGTAATGCAAAAATGGCTAATTACTTCAAAAAATACATCTGAATTATCTACATAAAATACTAATTTTTCTTGGTTTTATATATTTTTAGTTAAAAATTAGTATTTAATTATAAAATATATGAAGGTTCATTTTAATTAAGATATATCGAGAATTCTTCCAAGGTACTATTTAGATCCTTGTCAGCTAATTACCCCTTATTTTGAAACTTATTCGAATTTGGTCTAACCATAACTATATCCAAATTTGAACAAATTGCTATGAGAAAAAGAAAGCAAGTAACATGCACACCCCAAACAAGCTACTATTTCTTTTTTGTGATTAATATTTATTATTTTTAAATCAAAAATATGTCATCAATTCGAAAAAATTATGGCCAATAAGAAATGATGATTTCTTCTACAGTGTGTAGATCATTTTAGATCTATAACATATTATGAAATCATGCAAAAATACAAAATTTTGACATGATTTTCCCTTCTTTTACCATTTTTTGCCTATTTAGGCATAAAAAAGAAAAAAAGAGAAAAATTAAGAGGAGGGAGGGGATTGTACTTGATCTTGGCTTGGATTAGGGCTCAACTACAAAAAATCCCTTCTCCCTTGACTTTTCTCACCTTCCCACCCTTTCCTTCACCTTCTTAGCATCAATGAGAGCCAAAAGGCACCAGGATGTTTCTTCTTTTTCACTTATGGGAGGGCCATAATTGACTTGAACCTGGTCGTACTGAACAGTTCCACTAGTTCAAACCAGCAAATGGATTTGGTTTTGCATCGGTTTTGGTTTGGCCCTTGAGGATTGGTTAGGTATGCCCCGAATTGGGCAGTCTAGATCGATTTTGCAAACCTTGCCTACAACCACTAAACATCCAAGTCAGGATACTTGACATAATTTTTATGGTCAGAATATAATCATTTATATTGTATTACTTCTATCACAATTGGGTTAGGAATTTCTTTATGCACCGTTGCCATAATTAAATATTTTTATCACAAATAAGTATAATGTGATACATCCATTAGAGAATGCAACAATGCCTAAATACAACTAAACTATCTTCGTCATCACCACTAAAAATAAGGTAAATGAAAAATTCTTTTATTCTTTTCTTGATAGAAGGGTCCATACTCCATAGGCAATGAGCTGCACTAGTGGGGGTAGCCCAACCCCATACTAAACCCTGGTTAAGGTGCGATGCAATTCTGGGTCTCTTTGTCTAACTGCCAAGAACTTTAGTAGCTTGATATGCTGACACCTTCACAAATTCTTTCATTGTAAAGCTGTACATCATATGTGAACTTGTGTGTTAAATGTATAAGATAAGCAACTGAGAGAAGTCAAAGAACTGACATATGCTTAAATTTATTTCTGCCACTGTCGAGCAGGACCTCTTTTCCTTGCTCTCCTTTTGGAATTCATCATTTCACCATCGAAAGTCCTGGTTCGCTTGCCACGATCAGTACTGCAAGCAATGCAGCCTATTCTATTTAACATTTCAGTATGATGTTTTCCCTGGAATAGAAGGCTGCAGTTAATGTGATCCACTTGGCATCATTTTCATTTTCTTATTGATGTTGTTTTTTGCTATAGTCAAGTGAAGGAGGAAAAGAGTATTTTTCTTTATATTTTTCTGTGTGCCTGGGATTGGATTACTATCTAATAACAAATTGATTACTTGTGAAATATCTGCTGAAAATATAAGTCAAATATATATATATTTTTTTTCATTTTCATTAGATACATATACACAGAACTCCATTCATTCCTATTCTTTTGTCATACATTTATTGGAACTTCCTCAGACCTTTATGCTGGGTTGAACATATGTCACTGGACAATGAAACTGGATTGGATCCTCAAGGTATAAGAGTTAGGCCAGTTACAGGACTTGTGGCTGCAGATTATTTTGCTCCTGGTTATTTTGTTTGGGCAGTCTTGATTGCTAATTTGGCCCGCATTGGATATGAAGAAAAGACTATGTATATGGCAGCATATGATTGGAGGCTCTCTTTTCAGAACACTGAGGTATTACAGTTCCTGGAACTAATCAATCTATTTCTCCTTCTGTTTTTTTTCTCTAGATCTCTTGCAGACAATATGTTCTTGCCCTTATTTGTTTCACTTATTTTGCAGCATACCTTTTAGTCCAAAATGTTTAAAATTTTTTGATGTCTCTTATATACTATCAACAATTTGAGCTGAGCAGGTACGTGATCAGACATTAAGCAGGATAAAAGTTAACATAGAACTTATGGTATCTACAAATGGTGGGAAGAAAGTGGTAGTTATTCCACATTCCATGGGAGTTTTGTACTTTCTGCATTTTATGAAGTGGGTTGAGGCACCTGCTCCAAAGGGTGGTGGTGGTGGTCCAAACTGGTGTGCAAAGCATATAAAAGCAGTGATGAATATTGGAGGACCATTCTTAGGTGTTCCAAAAGCAGTTACAGGACTGTTCTCAGCTGAAGCCAAAGATGTCGCTGTTGCAAGGTACTGGTTGTGGAACTGTTGGCATTAAATGATTCTAGTATTTTTGTTAGATGGATTTACAATTATTCCTATTTATATCTTACTGGAAGTTTATAACCGTTCATAACAGTTGTTCCATGGGTTGAAATTTAATGAAATTGTACATAACATGATATGCTGTCTATAATGTCTGATGCATATGGAATTGAAGATTATTCATTGAGTCTCCAGGGCGCATTTCCTAAAAAAAAACTATTTTTGTCCAAAATACGTGGAATTACATATGTGATAATGTCATTATTTCAGTACAGAATCAAATGCTACTCTTACCTTCCTCCTATCTCATATAAGGTCAAATTTTAGCTGCATTCAATTAGCAAACCTGTTTCTAAGATGCTGAGTTTGGCATACATGGGGATATGGTCAAGCAGATCAAAATAAAAATGATTATTGGCTAAATTTTCTTAAAGTTTCAACTAGAATATATTCTACAATTTACCAAAACTTGAGATGATTGATCAAAACGCATCTGGAATAAAATAAACTATTAGCAAAACAATGTTTTGATATAACTCCTTTTTTGCAGTTATCTAAGTAGAGTCAATGGAACAATATAATAACAAAAGGTTAAGGAAAAAGGGTTTATGAGAAACGAATAAGATGAAAGAACTTATGAAGAGATTTGTGTGCTTATCAGGAGAGAGAGATTCACAGAAGTTTTTATTTACAACTTTGATTCTTCTTGAATAGAAACAGAACATTTGCAAGGGTCTATGACTCAACAATTTGTGATTTGACTTCATGTCCTGGCAAGATCCACATAATTTAAACAGGATGCAATATTTTGGTCTACTTCAGCACAGATTTTATTGAGGGGCTTAACATGGAAGGATCTCATGCTGGTAATTATATTTAATATAGATTGTATTTCTATATTCAGTGCATCAGCCTTTTTTAAAGCTTGCATCCATCACCATCAGTCAAGTCTTTATTCATCTACTGCATTTTAAGTATGAAGATTGAAGACTCAAGTTGAGTCATGTGTCATATGCAAGGATTCAATAGCAACATCATTCCATTGTAACAGATCCCCACCAAGACTGTTACTGACCATTATAGCAGTTCTAGTGGCCATTAATTTCCATGAAAAGTAGTATTTCAAATTTTTATCATTAAGATGATCACTGTTATAATGTCTCTTAAAAATTTGATATGACAAAATAATGGGCAGTAACAGCAAAATAATGGTGTTTTATTTTTTTCCATTTACTGTTCATGGATAAAACAATATTAAACTTTTAGATGATACAATCTCTTTTTGCGGGGAAATTTTGCAAAAAAATTAAACTTTAAATGAATGGTATTTTAGTTAGAGAAAAAGTACAAGTCAAAAATAATGTTCTTGTAATTGATTGTTATAACACTAAATACTGCATTATAATGGCCATTATTTTTGTCCCCCATTATTATATATAATGAAATGGAGCCTATGGATGTGCTATGCTTAGAAGTGGGGATTTTCAATTTATGGTAGAATAGATAACATAAAGAAGCAAGCCTGAAACAATTATAGCTGACCATTCTTTTAAAACCTTGGTCATATGCTAAGTTTCTTGATTAATTATTTGCAGTTTTTATTGCTTTTCTAATTGATTAAAACTTTAGAAAGTGAAGAGCTTAGGGTTGCATTCTTTGCCACACATTTAAACAGAAAAAACAGATCCTGTTTTCCTTGATGTTAATAGATGTGAAAATGAATGCCCAAAACCCATGATTCGCATCGCATAGAACATAATGTTTTCCTCTTTATTTTTTTTAAAAAAATTAGAATTCCATTCTGGTTTTGCAAAAAGAGAAAAGTAAAGGGGAAAACTCATTATTCTTCACTGCATGAATAGGGCCATTGCACCTGGTGTGTTAGATTCTGACTTATTTGGGCTTCAGACCTTGCGACATGTTATGCGTATGACTCGTACATGGGACTCAACCATGTCAATGATTCCCAAAGGTGGCGATACAATTTGGGGTGGTCTAGATTGGTCACCAGAAGAGGGCTATGTCTGTAACACTAAGAAGCAGAAGAATAATGATTCTCATGTCTCTCAGGATGTTAATGCAGAGTCTGATTATCAATTGCATAGTGCCAACTATGGCAGAATCATATCTTTTGGCAAGGAGGTATCGGAGACACCTTTGTCCAAGATTGAGCGGATAGATTTCAGGGTATATTGTTTTTTTTTTTTACTTTCACATCTTTCAGAAATGTATCTTTGTCATTACACTTGATAGACTAGTTTATTTATGTGTTTATTTATCTTAATGTCATATCTTCTGGTTGCATCTGAACCTGTTGCTTTGCCCTCCTTCTCCCTCGCCCCCCCCCACCTTCCTCCTTTCAGTGTGCTTGCTATGGAGTTTATTGCTGTTAAATTTGAATAACTTAGGTGGTCCATGCTGTGATATTTAGATTAATTTAACCATTACCAACAAGCCTTTTTCCAATTATGTGGACAGAAAATATCCATAGGTTAATTCCCAGGTGTAATATTAGACAATCTTTAAGTCAAATTTTGATGGATGTGGATAATAATGGGTTCCAATGAATCTTGTTGGTGTAAATAATCACATTTTGTAAATGTTACATTTTCATGCCTGCTGTGACTAGTTCATGATGTGGCCCATACCTACTATAAACCAGTTAAACTCATGTGAATACCGATATATACAAGGTAATGGCTTCTTTGGAAGTTAATTTCTGTCATTTGTGATAAAGAATATTAATGGCTGCACAATCAAGTATACAGAACATACTGTGATTAGAATGGAATTGCAAAAGGAAGAAGTTGAAGGTAGAGGATATGATGTAGTTGCTCAATTCAAAAAAAAAAAGGTTTTAGGCGTTTAAGACTGTAGAATTTAGATGTGACATGAATACACATGCCATGTCACCTATGCCCAAGAATACGTAAGGAGTCTTGTTCAATTAAAGAACTACTATGTATTGTTTAAATATCATGTGTCATTATTCTTATACCTTTGAGAAAATGTGATGATTCCATCGATTTGAATTTGATCCTGTAGCTACTTTTCAGATTCAAAATTTTTTCTTATAAAATCTGACTTGAAGCTATTTCCCTACCAAAGATTTGATCACCATAATCAAACTCTAGTTCAAAATTTTGATTCAAAATCAGGTCCATAATTATTTGTCCAACAAAAATTGTGTTCATGCTGCTTTTCAAGATGATCACCTTTAAATGGCAGAACATGTTTAGACAGGTGAAGAACTCTGCAAAAAAACATGTGCAAATAATACATTATTATTACTTAGACAGGTTGAAAGAAATGATGCATTATTTTGTATTGATGGAGCAAAGGATTGGCCAAAAAAGGTTGGGATTGATGAGCTGGAATAATAGAAGTTACTAAAGACAATGCAAACTGAAACTTTATTCCAATAAAGGCAACATGAAATCTCATTTCTTCAAGAAGGGAAAACTTTTCATACGTATGATAGGGCTTTCTAGTTCCAAAAAAGGTTGGGATTGATGCACTGGAATAATAGAAGTGACTAAAGACACTGCAAACTGAAACTTTAGTCCAATAAAGGCAACATGAAATCTCATTTCTTCAAGAAGGGAAAACTTTTCATGCCTATGACAGGGCCTTCTAGTTATCTTTTATGCTCACATAAAATTTGCAATTGTGGATGGCACTGGCTTAAGGTTAACAGCGTGTCAAATATGATATTTTCAGAATAGATAACAGTGAGTTGGCTAGTTTTGATTCAGCAGAACAGCAAATTCCAGTGTTCTTAGGGTAGAGGTTAGTGAATATTTATTTTAGGAAACCAGTAAGTTTTGCATTGCCTACGAGAAGGGTTCATTATCATGATCACAGAGGCTACATATAGGTTTCCATGATCAGCACTATGTGTAGACCATAGGTTTCCTATTTTTAGCTGAAAAAGCAGCAGTACTGGTCACTGGTTTTATGGAAAAAATGAAGTTATTCTTGATAGGATGGAAAGCATAGATAGTGTTTTGTCCCTGATATCAGCAATTAAAGCGAGTTGAGTTTTGCTTGTTGGAAATTAAGGGGACCAGCAAAGCATCAAATATGTTGGGGAGATGAATTTCACAAGAATCATTTTCTTTTCTTTGGATGGCCATCTGACAGTCGTTAGATCAAAATTTTTCATTCCTTTGATAGGGTCTTCCAGTTAACTTTTATACTTGAACATAATTTTCAAGTGCAGATCTGGATGGCGCTGGTTTAAAGGCTGACAGCATGTCAGTTATGTTGTTTTTGGTTTTTATGTTTTGTGAGAATATCCAGCTAGTTTTGATCTGCTTGAACGACAACTTTAGTTCTCTTGAGGTAGAGGATGGCAGATGTTTATTTTGAGCAGCAAGATATTTTTGCATTAATTAGAAGCATTTATTATCATGATCATAGAGTGCTCCATATAGGTTTCCACGAACCCATGCTATTTTTAAGGTTCCTACTTTCCAGCTGACAAAGAAGCTAATTACTGGTCACTAGTTCTATAAAAAAAAATGAATTTATTCATAACAGGATGAGGAACATGGATAGTTTTTTACCCAATATCAGCAATTGATGCAACTTGCAGTTTCCTTATGGAAAATGAAAGGGTGCAGTAGAGCATCAAAGATGTAGAGATGGTGGCCTTCTAACAAATGTTAGATCAAGGAACTTGCTGTATTACTTTATATGCAGCATTATTGTTTAGCTTTAATGATTATATGTTTGCAAGTGACAACAAAGTGACAGGTTATTCAGAAGGCTATCATATTAGTCGATATGACTAAGTTTTGGTCTTTGGACATTAGCTGCCAAGGAGATTGGGGACAGCTCAAATGTAGGATCTCTCAACTTAAAACTTCATGGATGGCAAACACTTGTTTAATATCAAGCCAAGTAGAAAATGAGTAGTAGAGGGACCAAAAGTGAAGCTGTTTCCAATGCAGGGAAGTGGAACATGTACCTACTGCTTCTCTTATTTATGGACGCAGCAACATCTGCAGCTTACAAGGATCATAATTTTAAGAAGCAGGAGGCTGAGCAATGGTGATGGGAATGGTGTCTTATACTGGTAGAGATTTACTTTGTGTGTCAGCAAGCAACTTAAAGTTGCTTCTGCAATATATAGACTAAATGCCGCGAAAAACCTCCTTAGCACATAATATTTCTATCTTATCTGAACTTCAACCAAGATGCATCTGTGTGCATTAGGAAGGACTTTAAAGCATTTCAAATGGAATTGTTCATCTAAACAATGTTTCCTGAAGTTTGTTGGAAGTGTGAAATGAGGAAAGCTGGATTTTGCCTTTCATCACATGCTTTAGTTGTCCAAGTTGTGTCTTATGGTTATCATTATTATGCATATATGTAGTCAACTACTAATTTTTCATTTTAACAAGCACATATAAGTAGGTAATTGAGTGGTAAATATGTAGATGTGACACTGTATTTATGTGAGTTGAATGAGACCTTTTCAAGCTGAGTTGGTGCATTGAAAGACCATATGACCAACAACCTTATATTATTCACTTGATTAAATGCTCAGACTAAAATCTCATGTCATTGGAACACTTCTTTTTATGATCTTAAATAACTATCACCACACCAAAATCTTTTAGTGGCTTAAAGAGGGTTTGATGGGTTGACTTGAAATCTACTAGCTTCCTTGTGTTACCTAGACACCTAAAAAATTTGGGTTTTTTAGTGTGTCTGAACACTTCATGACACTTGTTGACACTTCAAGTCAAGAAACCCTTTAAAAAAGACACTTCCAGTTAAGAAAACACGGCCTCATCATGACTATGAACTTCTAGCATTTACATTCAGAAATCAGAATTTTTCAGGTCTAACATAGCCTTTTTTGGAAGTTTTGTCCCTAAACTCAAAGCAATTGGTTCTACAAATTGCTAATTACATGCTTAAAAAATGTAAATACTTATAGACAAATCAATACAATATGAGCATGTTCTTGTGTCTAAATTCCATTTTAGGCTCGTGTGTCCATCACCTTTGGAGACTTGGACCCTTTGATGTGCCCAGGTAAAATTGTGACTCACAGCCCCCAGTCTTCACTGTTGTTTATTTCCAACACCTAACTATTTGCGTTCATGCATCTGTAAATCTCAAGGTTATAACCTTCTTTATTCAATTCCGATTTTGATGAATGGGGATATATTTATGACCATGGAAGGACATGAGCTTTTACATTAGCATTATATTGTGCCTTTGTTAGAAAGGCTATAGCTATGCTTGTTCAATTCTGGCTCTGATGCTGGGGGATTTGTTTAAGGCCATGGAACGATATTTTTTTTTTCTTTACCATTATCTTATGCCATCAGTCTTAATGTTTGCATTTTCTTTTCTATTTTAATTCCAATTTTCTGCATGTGGTCTCCTAATATTTTGTGAACTGATTCAGTTCGCCTTCTAAGGCCATGAAGTGCGATGAATTTTTCTCCATATCATATATGGACTGATATTTTGAAATGCCACCTTTGAACTCCCAGTATTTGCAAGTCTTTTATAATTAGATTCCTGTCTTTCCATTGTAGCTTCTTAATATTACATGAAGTGGTTCAGTTTTCTTGTGCAACTGACCTTTACCATATATTATGCAAGCCATACCTTTTTGCCCAAGTTTTTCAAAGATTTAGGAAGATTGATACCATGAATCTCAGAATGCATCTTTCTGTTTGCATCTAAGTTTCTTCAGCTAATTCATTTAAAATTCTCAGGATGCTGTTAAGGGCAACAACTTCGCACATTCAAATGCATCTTGTCGTGAAATTTGGACTGAGTACCATGAATTGGGGTGGGGAGGAATCAAGGCAGTTACTGATTACAAAGTGTATACAGCTAGTTCTGTTTTGGATCTTCTTCACTTTGTTGCTCCTAAGATGATGCAGCGTGGAAGTGCTCATTTTTCATACGGGATTGCTGATAATCTGGATGACCCAGAATATGAGCACTACAAATATTGGTCGAACCCTTTGGAAACAAAGTGAGGATCTATAACTGTACCTCAAGTAATTTCGCTTGAAAATAAATCTTTGAAAAGTGTTGCTGTTTTGTGGAAATTTCTTTTAGTAAACTAACTGTACTAATTATATGATCAAGAGATAATGTTATCTGATAACTTACTATGGACTTCTATAAACTAAAGGATCAGTTTGGAGTCAGAAAAGGCTCAAGAGGAGTATAACCGTCAAAATTTGATGTTGGTTAAATCTGGTTAGGTTCTTTGGTCCTGTGCCCTAGCTGGCTCAAATAATAGCTTGCGGTGGATGCTTTATTCAAGACTTCACCAAGCTAAATTAGTATTTGGAGCTAAATAGCTCAGTTAATGCGGCCCATGTCCCAAAGCAAATCCATTTGACCTGAATATTTGGACCTATAGTAACAGATATCCTAACAATAGCAAACCTGACACAAAATAGAGCATCTAGTTTCGTTGATGCCCAGAACCTATAGAAACAGTTCAGTAACAAGAGCCAGAACGAAATAGAGCCTCTAGGCTTGCAATAAGACTAGGAGCTTATTTTAGTTGTTAAAGTTGATGCTGATGTTTAAAAATATTCAAGAGAACTTGTATAACTTAAGATATCTTAAGCAGGCCCATACTTTTGTCAGAACTAAGAAGTTTATTACTGTTCTAGTAATTTGGTCTAACCTACATTGTATTCTAGAACTTAAAAGTCTCTACCAAGAAGTTTGGCTGAAGGTGGCCGGGTTTTACAATGAAGCATACTGGCAAGTTTGGAAGAGAAAGGTGGTCATTGGCAATTATTATATACATACTATCATACACGTACAGACATATTTAGACATATAAATGTACATACATACATACAGATTCTAAGCATTGCATTATACAATCATTGATGTTTGTCAGAGAACTCTCTGTCACTAATATAATGCCAAAATGTCATGTAAATTATATATCCATGTATAAGCATCTTTTTGTACCTTTTACAAACCTAGTTCCATTTCCTTATTCCTTATGTCTATTGCCCTAAAACAAGCTTAAAAGTTAATATACACTATAGAATAAGGTGACTCTGAGTTTTTAAATGCAAAAATGTGACACGTTTTTTTGAATTTGTGCCACAATATCCTGTGCATTACATGGTATTGAACTATGGTACCACATTACTGTGCTGGCCACTGGCTGACATACCATGCATCACAGGCGCTTATATCCTTTGGTGATTCATTATTAATTATCACCACATAAATTACACTTTTGAAACATCATCCATTCCACTTAAAGCTTTGAGACCAATTTCTAGCCTCCAAACAAGGAATCTCTAAGAAAGTAAAAGCGAGTTTCCTTGATGAGGTTCAAACCTTTTGGTTGCATGGATGAAGAAGTTTCATGTACTGTTGGCTTATATTATTCTTTTAAAATAGAATATAGGGACAATCTATATATAAAATATTTTGAAGCTTGCCCAAGGAATTCGTTTGTGTAGATGAGATAAATCTTTTATAAATGCAGCTTTACCTCTTAAATTTCCTTGTTTTTTCTTTCAGATTACCAAATGCTCCTGATATGGAGATATATTCCATGTATGGAGTAGGAATCCCTACTGAAAGAGCTTATGTTTACAAATTAGCCCCCTCAGCTGAGTGCAACATCCCTTTCCAGATTGATACTTCAGCTGAGGGTGGACAAGACGGGAGCTGTTTGAAAGGTGGTGTATACTTAGCTAATGGAGATGAGACTGTGCCAGTTCTAAGTGCAGGCTACATGTGTGCAAAAGGATGGCGTGGGAAAACACGGTTCAATCCTTCCGGTATCAAGACTTATGTCAGGGAGTATGATCATGCCCCTCCCGCTAATCTCTTGGAAGGCCGGGGTACCCAGAGTGGTGCACATGTGGATATCATGGGCAACTTTGCTTTGATTGAGGATGTTATCAGAGTGGCAGCAGGTGCAACTGGAGAGGACTTAGGTGGTGATCAAGTTTATTCAGATATATTTAAATGGTCAGAAAAAGTCAAGTTACGGATCTGAATTCAGCTGGTAATTGCTACGACGTACTTATTTAAGAAATTAGGCATGATAGCTTACAGAAACATGCAAAAGTTTGTCACCTAAAATCTGCTTTTGCTGCTGCTGCTGCTGCTTCTGCTGTTGCTGTGTTGGTTTAACTTATGATTTGAGCCTTTTTGTTGTCTGTTCGAATATATTTAAACAGTCAGACAAGATCAAGTTATGCCTCTGAATTCAGCTGGTAATTGCTATAACCGACTAAAATTTTACTGTCTTTTAACCTTCTACAGCTTATTCATGAAATTAGGCATGATTGCTTACAGAAACATGTAAAGTTTGTCATTCAAAATTGGCGTTTGCTGCTGATTCTGCTCCTGCTGTTGCTATACTGGTTCAATCTATGATTTGAGCTTTTTGGTTGTCCCTTTTCTTGCAGAGGATTTGAGGCTGTAACTTCCCTGTAACCGAGAAGCAAAGAACTGAAACCAATAGTTCTCTGTGCCACTTGCTGGTATTATTATGTGCTACCAGATCGACTTGTGCATAGTTTATCTCATACCTAAATGATCATGTTTCTAAGAATTTTGTTCTAATTTTACATTCTGTCTCTATTTATTCTATTTTTTTAAATGATACAAGAGAACAGCTAAATTGTACTGCACAATGCCGAACTGCTTGTTGACAATGTGACAAAGAGATACGACATAAAAAATGCTGAGCAGGAAATGTAATACAATATATTGGTTGATTCTATTTTGATTGATTTGTTCTAACTTTTAAAATCATAACCACGTGGTGCATCACGTGGTTGTGGTAGTTTGGTTGAATTATTATTGTGTCATGAGTTTTTATTGATTAGGTGTTGTGTAAATGTATGTTATATGGCAGCATGGTGCATTAATTTCTTTGAATTGTTATTGTGTCATGTAACTGATTTTACAGACCTAAGTATATTTATTCTGTGATTATCTTGATTAATTTTGTACAAAATAATTTTGTGAGTTAGATCTATTTGTAAACATTATTCAAAACCATCTGCTATATTATAATAGCAAGTAGCCTCAAAACTTCTCTATGTTGTATGGCAGCATGGCGCATCAATTTCATTGAATTATTATTGTGTCATGTAACTGATTTTACAGACGTAAGTATATTTATTCTTTGTGATTATCTTGATTAATTTTGTACAAATTAATTTTGTGAGTTAGATCTATTTGTAATTATTCAAAACCATCTGCTAATAGCAAATAGCCTCAAAACTTCTCACTTTGGTTTCTTCCCTGATTTTTTTTGGTTGAATACAATTTGTTTAGAGATCATAAATTCTACAAGCGTTTGCTATAAGCAATCAATCATAAGCTGTTGCATAAATGGAAAAAAAAGGTAAAACAAATGTCGTTTCATTTCATTTAATTCCAACTCAACGCAAATCAATTCTGAATAACAAAATCATTTTGACTTCCACTCGAGCAAAGAGACACAGACGGACTGGAAAAATAAACTTATTTCAAGGGATGTTTATTTCGGTTCCACCGAAACTAGATGAAGCTCTTGCACTGATATATTGCTGACGCTAAGAGATTTATTTGGCTTTCATTGATGAACAAATCAAGGCAATCCTTAAAACCTGACGCTTCAATTCGCTCTAAGTCGACAGGCCAGCATACAACCTGGCTCTCTTTTCTTTAAGCTTCTCTATCTCATCTCTGATGGCCAAAATTCCAGTGCCTCCCCTTCGGCCTTGCAATTCTCTTTCCAGATTCTTTATCTGTCTGTCTATACTTCTTATCTGCACCCACGATACACTTTGTTAGAGATTTGAGTTAAGTGTGTGTTGTGTATACGAGAAAGATATATATATATATATATATATATATATATATATATATATATATATAGAGAGAGAGAGAGAGAGAGAGAGAGAGAGAGAGAGAGAGAGAGAGAGAGACCTTGCGGCTAGGCCACCGGGGCAGCCCATACTTCCTGCAGATGCTCTTGAGAGATGTTGAACACAATCTGAGCTCCTGGGAAGCGCGTTTTATAGGTAGGTGGAAGTAGTCCATCAAGTCTCTGAGCTTCATATTTGTGGTTCGTTCCCTCTGTTCCACCACAAACCCATCAAGAAAATCACGCGAGTGACAACACAAAATCTAGTAAGGAATCCATGCACATCACAAAACCCTGCATTCTGGTGACACTGCATCTGATAACTACCTGCGCCGCTATTCCGGTCTTCCTTTGTCTGATTGGACCGCTGCTGCGATCAGTTTCAGTAAGTACTTGAGATGTCACCACATTAGTATTAGGATCTCCATTAGTTTCCTTTGCACTAGATTGTGATGAAACCCCAGATTGTGATTGCTTCCCACTATTTTGTGATGAACCTCCTATCATCAAGCGAAAAATCTTAGTCTCCATGCATGCATGCACGTGAATTTTTAAGCATGCATGCATGCATCACTTACAATGTTATGTTAGAATGGTAAGTAGTTCAACCTTTGAGGAGCTTACCTAATTCCGGCTCCGGAGGCAGTGAAGATGCTCCAGAGGCACTTGTGCTCCCCACTACCATTCCAGAGGCACTGGTACCCCCTACCCCCAGACCGATACCACCAGAAAGGGCATCGAAGAAGGACGAAACAGAATCTTGAACAACGATGCACCCATTGGCCTTCAGTAGCATAATGTACTGGGTTAGCAGGTTCTTCACCCATACAAAATTCTGGTTGCTAAGGCTGCACAATATAAAATATCAGGACGGAGGGAAGTTATTAGACAATCATTTTGTTTGATTTATAAACAGCCTTCGTTATACATCATAGCACCAAGATTCTAGGAATGCGATTTAAGTGAAATTCATCAACAATTTTAATGAAAACCCTTACTCAATATAGAGTAGTTCCGTCACAGGTTGGTTCCCCTCGCGAAAGCTCTCCAGGTGAAAAATTGCATGCTTGAAGATACCCAGCGCTCCATGCACTGCAAACTTCACGCGTTGCATCCCTACAAATCATCAGAGTAAGAAAAACTTACGCTTCCTGTTTAATTAATTTTCATTAGGGAAGGATAAGGACACGCTTAACGTACCATTAAAGTGGACTATTTCTCTTAGCACATGGCATGGCTTACAGTCTAATTGGCCCGGCTGGATCGATACAAAGGTTGGTTGCACGGCTGCACGGTTCGGCCTCCATGATGTTCCAGCGTTCCCATCCTGAATGGCAAGAGTGCCCATCCCCTGGATCAAAGACCCAATAATGTCCAAGTTCCAAAAGGGTACGTCCTCCCGGCCGGGTGCCGGAATTTCGTCATTAATAGCTAGGCCGGTGTCCATTGGGGCTGGCGGTGGGGGTGGTAGTAAAAGTGGTGGTGGCACGGAGAAGTCGAGGAACCGGCGAACATCACCATCCGGGTCGTAGTGATCGAATCCGTCCATAAATTGGGCCAGTGGCCGCTAGATTATTTGATCGCGATGCGGACAGCGGCGCCCGGCCCGGCAATGAGAAGATTGCGGCTGCCGGAGGGGCCGAGCGTAGGGGTAAGGAGGTGTTGGGGAGACCCAAAGGAGAAGGGAATGGAGGCTTGGAGGGACGGAGAGGGAGAAGGGGTCAGGGACGATTTAAATAAGGCGGGAAGGGGAGGCAGTTGCCGAACGTTGGAAGGGCGGGTCGATTGGCTCGCGGCGTTTGGTTTTTTGGGAAAGGGCGCGGGGGATGGAAGAGCCGCGTCCGGCGCCGGTTGGACGATCCAATATTCCGACGCAGTGCTGGCCGCACAGTTAGCCTTGAGATTCGTGAAAGCGCGGGGCTGGGAACCGGATGGTGACGTCTCGGGTGAATACACGCATGGGGAGGTGGAAGCCTGCGGCGGGCGATGCTTCTGATGAGAAACGGACCGCGGTCCTTGCCGACTCTGGTTCAACTGGACCGGTGAAACCGGCCTAGCTGGATCGGAGATCGAAGTTTAAGAATACTTTATAAGTGACTTCGTTAAACGGTGGCTTTCTCCACTTCGGAGATCCTGAGGCTCTGTTGGATCCAAGCTTCCATTATTTTGTATTTCTTATTTTTGTTACCGTAGTTAAGGATTCCTGACATACTACAATTTTTTTCCCGAAAAACTAAAAAAAAAAAAGAACAAGGTAAATATCATTTTCTGCAACTATTACTATATTATAAGAACTCTCAGAAAAATTGAACAAAAACGAAGAAGCTTTCTATGACGTGGCTCAGAGAAATGCTTGGGAGGACATTGTTTAGCAAGTTGGGACAAGGTTTGTAAACCCAAAAGACTCGGGGGATCGGGGGTCTTAAACTTAAAAATTTTCAACAAATATTTATTACTTCTCAAATGGTGGTGGCGATACTTCAATGAAAAGCATAAGCCATTGAGGGAGCTAATAAGGAAAATACATGTCCAAAGACAGAGCATCAAGTCAACCATCGAGCATCCAAGTTGCATTGAAAAACTGGCAGAACATCCTTGCAGTATGGAAGTGGTTCATTTTTTTTTGTTACAAAAAAAAAAAAAGCAAGATGAAAAAAAATCTCATTCCGTACAGTAATTCTCAACCACCGAAGCCTTCTCCCATCAGAAAATATTAGATTCGGATATAAACGGACGCCAAGTGGCATATCTTTTCCACTTGAGGATGAGTACGTCATTTTAATACGGTGTTGCATGCTAGTTGGATCAGATACCGTTTTCATGGGACTGATAGGACATATGGAAGTAGTTCTTTAGCCATCTCCTTCAAATCAGTCATTGGGGAAAACACGTCCTCCTCGCTTGACTCTGGACTGAGGAGGACACTAAAAAATTTGTTTCCGATCCCATTCATTCAATTGGAAAAACCCAACATATCCCTAAATGAGTTGCTGGAATCAGAAAATGATAGTACACTTAGAGAGAAGATGACAAGATTGAATGGAGATGGAGCAATAATAAAAATTCTTCTGTCAAGAACAGCTACACCATCACACCTAAAAAAAAAAAAAGAGACAGCTACACCGTCTTCATGCATGGAGGAGCACCATCGGTCTTGAAACAGAATTTTTGGAAGATGCCTCTCGAAAAAAACTAAAGATTTTTAATTATTTATATATATATATATATATATATATATATATATATATATATATATATATATATATATATATATATATATATGTATGTATGTATATATTTCGATCGATCGAATTTTAGTCCATCTTCGATCGAATTTTAGTTCATCTTCGATCGAATTTTCGGCCATTGGATCAGCACACATCTTTAAAATATTTCTAAAAAATAAATGACCCGTTAACCAAAAAAAAAAAAAATTGAAGGTGCCTGAAAAAAAAAAACAAGCACTGCCTGGGTCTAAAAAAAAAAAAATTCTAATTTTTTGAGACGCCTTTAAATCAAAAAATTAAAAAAAATTCAAAAAAAAGAATACTGCGCTTGAAAAAAAAAAGAAGAGCAAAAAAAAGAAGGCACCTTCTTTCTCTCTCTCTTTTCGGACACCATTTTTTTTTCATGGAGTGAAGGCATCTACAGGTTTTTTTTTCAGGCGCCTGTATTTTTTTTCATGAAGTGAAGGCGCCTATAGCGGCCTTGTGGACTCCCCGACCTCTCCCACTGCCTATAAAAAATAAAAAATAACAATAAATATTAAAATAAATATAGCTATAAAAAAGTAAATACTAAAATAAACACAAATCATGCTATAATAAATATAAAATTTTTATTTATTATATATTTTTTATATTTATTCTGTAGAGTTTGTATTTATTTTGGGTTGTTTGTATTTATTTGGATTTAAAGGCGTCTTCATCAAGATTGAAGGTGCCTTAACTAAATAAATACAAACCATCCACAATAAACACAAACTCCGTAGAATAAACATAAATTCCATAGAATAAACACAAACAATATATAATAAACAGAAACTTTATGTTTATTATTTAGTATTCATATTTATTTCAAGAAAACGAAGACATCACGTTAATTTTTTCCTCCATTTACTTTTAGGGGCAGTATCTGGAGATGCTCGTCCATCCAATAGATAGGAATTCGATCGGATATGGATTAAAATCTGATCGACTATAACCTAGTCTCTCTCTCTCTTTATATATATATATATATGCACACATAAATATAATCATAAATCTGATCTAAAATAAAGTATATATAATTCAACAACCTTAACTACGACCATACTTATTCGTGTGGCAGAACTCAGAACAGAGTGCCAACATGTAACCCTCATTGACAGGATTCAAAAATCAATGCATAATCCTCATTGGTAGTATCCAAAAACCAACATATAATCCTCATTGGTAGGGTTCAGAACATAATTTGGTTGAGAGTACAAAATCCGATCTATCGTAAAGTACTTTTGCAACATAATATATAGATATCATAATTCCACTGAGCATGTGCAGATTTCATAATAAATCAATAAATAATAATATTTCAGAAATCTTAAATTTTTCAATCACTTTCCATTTAAAATATAATTTCATAAATCATGTAAAATTTTAAGGCTAATTAATTATTTTTAAAATAAATTATGAAATATCTTGAGAAGATGGTTCATTACTTATCTTGCAAATGAAACTAACCAACTTATCAAATTAATTTTGAGATTCCCTCCTAGAGCTCTCTTCGACTGTATCAGAAACTTGTGCATCTTGCTGTGTAAGAGCATAGACCATTTCTTGGATTCGGGATTCTAGATTTTTATCTTAATCTTGTTCGATTATCAAAATATACTGACTTCCTATTTTTTATGCGCACTCAGCTATTTTGTAGCCCTTTTGAGATATTCTCTTTTATCATCTGCTTTATCACATCTAAAACAATTGATGCTATCATCCGATTCAGAATTGTTACTATTGGGGATAAATTCCGCTCCTGCCGAAGTTCAGTTCAATGCTCAGTCTAATGCAACCGATAGCCACGAAAGAGCTTCAGCGGACGAGTCTTAGTTGAACTCCTTCAGCCATTCGAACTCCTTCAGCCGGTCTGATCCCTACCAAACTCCTTCAGCCGACCGAACTCTGCATCGACCGAGCTCTTGCCAAACTCCTTCAGCCGACCTGGTCCCTGCCGAGCTCCTTCAATCGGTCAAACTCTGCATCGGTCGAGCTCTTACTGAACTCCTTCAGCCAGTCTGATCTTTGCCAAACTTCTTCAGCCTGCCAAACTTCTCAGCAGTCGAGTTCCAGTCGGACTCCCATGAGAGTCAAACTTTCTCCGTGCCCCTCCAGCCGAATGCCTACGGGAGCCAAACTCCTTCCGAGGTTCTCCTTCGACTGAACTCCTCCCGGACTTTTTCCTCAATCGGATTCCTCCAGCGAATTACTCCCGGATAATCCCATCAGACGTATCCCCTTCAGGAGTCCAAACTCCTCTAAAATCGATATATGCCAAAGTCCACCAACCAACGCCTGCTTTCTCAAAGCTGCGGCCATTAAATCTCAACAAACGATCGCCATCAGTCCGCTGCAGGCGACAGCGACCCGCTATCAGGTGGCGATAGCTGTCACCATCAATCTATTGCAGGCGGTGCTGCAGACGGCACCTTCCTCCATGACTGACCTCATCAGACCTCGAACGGCCCGCTATCAGGCAGCTGCAGCTGTCACCATCAACCCACTACAAGCTCCGCCTATAAAAAGGGACCCTCCAGATATGCTTACTTTAAGCTCTAGGCTCTCCTCTCCTCCTCTAAACTCTGTCGAACTCATTCCTGAGCACTCCATTTCTATTGGCCAAAAGAGCTGACTTAATCGTCGAAGGGTCCTGCCGGAGCCACCACCACCGACTCTAGATGGAACTTTATTTTGCAGATCATCGATGGTGACCTCATCCTCCTCCACTCCAACTGGATCCGACGATAATCAGATTCTGCACCAATAGATTTGGTGCTAGAAGGAGGGCCGTCTCTGTTTTTGAGGTATTCTTGAGGCCTCCTTATTCTTAAAGGAGTGTTCAGCGATGATCTCTCTCCAGAGATCTTCCTCCTTTCTCTCCAGAGTTCTTTTTCAAGAGAAAATGCCTTTCAAGAAAGCTTCGACCCGATGATCGACGGCTTCCATGGCCCGATCTCGTCCAGATCCATCTGCTCCTACTTCAGCCCCGGCAACTCAGGTTCTACCTGTGCCCGTGGTAGATGCGGAGCAGTTCAATTTGCTTGTCCGACAGGTCCGTGACCTCATGAAGGCAATGCAGGCCATGCAGCAACCTTCGACGGTGACTCCACCAGGAAACCCACCATCAGAATGTCAAAAATCGACCCCAAGAAAGAGTACCTGGGCTAACATACCCATCGCCCCTAAGAAGAGAAAATAAAGAGTCGAGGATCCATGTTCAGATCATGGTTCTCCTCTGAAGGAGACCTTTCCCATTTATAGCCTAAAGGCCCCCAAGATCTGCAACCAAGATGATGCCCTCGATCACAGACTGCGGAAGATGGATCGATAGATTGAGGAGCTCGGCCACGTCATCCCGGCTCACCATGTCGACGTCCGCACTGATCCTCCTTTCTCCCTTCGAATTATGCAAGAGCCCATCCCATCGAATTTCGAGCTCCCTCAATTTGAAAGCTACGACAGAACTTCTGATCCAATTGATCATCTAGAGGCCTTTCGGACCATGATGCTACTCCACGGTACTTCAGATGCCATACTGTGCCAAGCCTTTCCATCTACCTTAAAGGGAGTAGTGAGAACTTGGTACTCATCGTTGAAGCCAGGTATGATCTTCTCTTTTGACCAGATGAGCCATCAGTTCATGGCTCACTTCATCAGCAGTCAACGTCTGCACCGAGGTTTGGATTTCTTGATGAATGTCAAGCAGAAGCAAGGAGAATCTATCCGAGCTTTTGTCACCCAGTTTAACGCTGCGATATTGGAGGTTCGGGACCTGAACCAGTCGGTCGCCATGGCCGCTCTCAAGGATGGCCTTCAGAAGAATGACTTGCTATTCTCCCTAGAGAAGAAATATCCTAGGGACTTCGCCGATCTACTAGCTCGGGCCGAAGGTTATGCCCGGACTGAAGAGGCCTTCAAGGCCAAGGACAATGAAGGAAAGTCGAGTGAAGCTCGGCCACGTTCCCAGACTCCTAGGCATAGGTGAGCCCAAACTTTCCCTCAGGCCTGGGAGCATGGAAGCCCCGATGGATGGGTGCGAAGAAGTCCTCCTCCCGAAAGATTCCGTGACTATGCCTCCCTCAACGCTCCTTGAGCTCAAATTCTCATGGAAGTTAAGAACCAACCACCAAGACCAGCAAGATTACGATCTCTCCCAAACAAGCACGATTGAAGCAAGTACTACCTTTACCATCGCGACCATGGCCATGATATTGAGGAATGCATTCAGCTCCGAGATGAAATCAAAAAGCTCATCAGGAGAGGCCAGCTGGATCGATTTCTCGGACGTCGGTCTGAAGCAGAAGATGATCGACCAAGGGTGCTGTCGTAGTCAGGAATAATAAAAAGGTCGGTCGCCTCCCGTTACATCGATGCCATGTCAAGCTTGCTCCAAATTGAGGAGGTCAGCACAAAATAGAGGAGGTCGTCAGATCTCAAAACCTATCGCCTGAAGGAACTCAGAGGAACAATGCTCCCACGATATGGGGATGCGCCGCCAGTAACTTTCTTTCAATAAAATTCTTTCATTTCGATAATATTATTTTTTGATGCAAAAACTACGTGATGATAGGAAAGAAGCAGTCAATAGTTGCCATGTTAGGAACAGAAGGAGAACCTCATTCTAACATGAGCCGACCAAAGTCCTTCAACCTCGACTGTAGGAGATAAGATCTTTCCTAAAGGTCCGGGCCAACCTCGGCTGTAGGAGATAAAATCTCCTCCGAGTGCTCGCATCAACCTCGATCGTAGGAGATAAGATCTCCCCCGAGAGTCCAGGCCAACCTCGACTGTAGGAGATAAGATCTCCCCCGAGCGCCCGCAACAACATTGGCTGTAGGAGATAAGATCTCCCCCGAGGGCCCAGGCCAACCTTGGCTGCAAGAGATAAGATCTCTCCCAAGCGATCATATCAACCTCGGCTAGAGATAAGATCTCTCCTGAGTGTCCGAGACAATCTCGACTAGAGATAAGATCTCTTCCAAGCAACCGTATCAACCTCGGCTAGAGATAAGATCTCTCCCGAGCGATCGTGACAACCTCAGCCAGAGATAAGATATCTTTCGAGCGATCAAGACAACCTTGGTCAGAGATAAGATCTCTTTCGAGCGTCCGGGACAACTCGGCTAGAAAATAAGATCTCTTTCGAGCGACCGTGTCATCCTCGGCTAGAGATAAGATCTAAGATCTCTCCTGAGCGATCGTGTCAACCTCGGTCAGAGATAAAATCTCTCTCGAGCATCCGAGACAACCTCAGCCAGAGATAAGATCTCTTCCGACCAACCGTATCAACCTCGGCTAAAGATAAGATCTCTCCGAGCGCTCGTGACGACCTCGGCTAGAGATAAGATCTCTTCCGAGTGATCGAGTCAACCTCGGCTAGAGATAAGATCTCTCTCGAGCATCCGTGACGACCCGACTAAAGATAAGATCTCTTCCAAGCAACCGAGTCAACCTTGATTCGGAGATAAGAAGATCTCCTCCGAGCGGCCGAACCAACCTCGACTGTAGGAGATAAGATCTTCCCCGAGGCAACCTCAATGCTCGAGACAACCTCGGCTCTCTCGAATGACTGAGACAACCTCGACTAGAGATAAGATCTCTCTCGAATGCTCGGAACAATCTCAGCTAGAGATAAGATCTCTTCCGAGCGATTGTGTCAACCTCGGCTAGAGATAAGATCTCTTTCGAGCGTCCGAGACAACCTCGGCCAAGGATAAGATTTCTTCCGAGCGATCGATGAAGGGAAATCCTGATTTCCCGATCCAGGTTCGTCTAGATCTGATTAGATCAAGAGATATATTTCAAAAATTTTCTCTTGACCTTATCGTTTTGAATTATATTGTTCAAAGTTCTGAGTTTTTATTTAATAAATAAAATAAAGAAGATAATTAAATCAAATTCAATTACCTGAATTGGGTAATCCTATTACCCTGTAGATGATCCTGATTGCAGCGGAAGGTTCTGGATCTTAGCCACGCAAGCGCCTGGCTCTACCAGTATCCACTCGGTTGGATCTGGGAACCTCTTCTTCTCTATCACAACTCCAAAAATCAGATCTGGATCTGATCTGGAGGATCTTCAAAAACTTTTGAGATCTGCAGTCGTCCTTTTCGCAAGCAGGCGAGCTTCTTTGCTTTTGATGCTTTTTTGATCTGAATCGGCACCAAACTAAGTCCAAAAACTTTTGGACTGGAGAGCCAAGGGGAGAAAGACTATGGCGGACAAGGAGGGGAGAGAGCCTTGGGCGTGGGAATTCTATTGAATTACTTTAGAGATTAGGGTTGGCGCAGGGTCTTATTTAATAGACTCTTGTGATCCAACTCCTCTTCTCTCAAGCATAACAACCTTTGTGAAATTAGATCTAAAATTTGATTGGTTGAAAAAGAGACCCTGATTCCTCTTAGAGGGGTCCTAAGACCAGTCAAAACTGGATTCTTAAGTAACTCTAATTGGAATCCTAAAGGGAGGTGGAGTCCTTGTCCAAACATGGACTCTAGGCGCTCTTACTGGCTCACGCACCCTTGGCGTGCGTCCTTCTCTCTTGCGAGTTCTGGCAGGGGACAAGCCCCACCAGCTCTCCAATAGGTGCATGACATGTGGTCAAAAGTTAAAGGGTGATATGTCAACGTTTGACAGTCAAGGTAGACTTTTGACCAAAGTCAAAGAACAAGAAATGGCAGGTGACCAAAAATGGCAGGTAATGTCTTACAAATAAGACAACTATTCTGACTTGGACAACTCCAGTCAGGCAATATGAAGGCCTCTGATGAGCACAAACTCCTTTGTCATCAGGACAACTTATTTATGATAGTAAAAGAAAACGTTAGGTTCAATCGATGTCAGCACGATTTCCTTGAACCTAATTGAATTCATTAGATCAATTAAACTAGATCAGTCAATGATGATCACAGATTTAAACCCTTGTTGTGTGACCCATTAGGTTCAGTTCTGTATGTGGTAATGGGATATGTCATGTCTCTATCATAGACATTCGAACTCCTTTACGATGGATCAGAACTTCTGATCGAACAGCTAGAATCATCGTCATCTAAATCATTCTAATTGCTCCCAAAATCCACCAGTGACAACTAGAGTATATGGTGGGCAACCATCAGAGCGAATGCGAAACCTCTTGGTGCAAGCTACCTGTGTGATTCAGTCTTTTATTTGAGCCCCGATCAGATTAGGGTTAAGGTGAACTCGTCAAACCCTAGTCTACTGTCATATGATGTAATCATTCGATTCGAGTACATGTGAAAATCTAAATGAGAAATTCTTTCTATTATTTCATCTACCATGGCCACGGATTTCTGGATTTGTCTCAGGATCATCATAGGGCTGCTCCTCTACCACCGATGAGGATAGATCCATCTTGAGAAATCCAGTTCCTACAAATGAACATGGCTATAGCCAACAACACCTCAGGGTTCCAAATGGCTGTAACCGAGAGTAATGGTGTAGTCAAACTAAACACCCTCAGGTAAAGTCGATTGCATCTCAGGTCAAAGAACCAGACACACTACTGCAGATCGAGTCCATTCTGACGAGAAGGTAACTTCCTAATGACTACTCGAGGTGGTCTCATCCCAGTCTGCCTTTTCTCTAACGAGAGTACCATCCCTCGGTGTTCTCCAACGTAGACTCAAGACTCATTTACTAAAGAGAAGCGATCGTACACCAACCTTCGGATCAATCACCATCCTCGTGATGATCCTATGGTCGAAGCTGTTTATGAGTTAATATATATTATTCATGTCTTATTTTTAACTCTTGAAATATGAATATATACATTACCATTAACTCAAAGGATGTATCACAGCACTAAATACACATACTGTGTAGAAATAAACCATTTCATTAATTATGTCAAAATTATAATTTTGCCTAAGTGTATTACAAGTGTCAGCCATTCTGTTTTAGGGGCACATATATCTAACAATCTCCCACTTGTCCTTAGCAATTGGCACAAGTCTAAGTCCCATTTCTCAAGGTGGCTTCGATCTTCTGGGCCCAACGGACTTTGTAAGTGGGTTGCCACTATCTGCGGAGTTGACCTCTTGACCTCAACGTAACTTCTCAGATAAATCGCGGATGAGATGATATCGCCGCTCAATGTGCTTGGATTCTTTGGTGAGACTCGGCTCCTTAGGAAGGATATGGCACCATTGTTGTCGCAGTAAAGAGGAATTGCATCTGATGCACTTACTCCAATTCTGCAGCAAACTTCTTTTTACCAGACGCTTCTTTGCAGCCTCTGATGCAGCTATAATTCTGCTTCCTGGTGGAATCCTTATCACAGTTTGCTTGGAACTCTTCGCTGACAGCTCCACCATTGACACAAACAGACTTCCAGATGTCGATTTTCGATTCATCTATATCGGACATGAAGTCCGAGTCTGTGTATCCTTGAACTTGGAGTTCTCATTAACAAAGACCAAATCATATCCTTTAGTTCTTCTCAAGTATTAAGGTACATTTCACAGATCCAGTTGTTCTTCACCTATATTGACTGATATCTGCGTTGTGACACTCACAGCATGGGCTATATCAGGTCTGTACATAGATGGCATACATGAGGCTCCTATTGCAGAAAGCAATAAGGGATCTTGCTTCAGCGTTCTATTTCCTCAGTGTGCTGGGCATCTTTATTGAAAGAGATTGAATACATGTCTGAAGGGTATTAATCCCCTCTTAGAGTTTTCCATACTAAAACTTCTTTATACTTCCCTATGGACATTTTTCTGTGAAAGTCTAGCATCCTATTCGGTCTATCCCTATAGACCTTAATTCTAAATAAAGGATGCTTCACCTAGGTTTTCATGGAGAATTCTTTGGACAACCACATTTGACTAGTAGTCAACATGGAATATCATTCCCAATAGGAGGATGTCATCCACGTACAATACGGGAAGGACAACAGCGCTCCCACTGACCCTTTTGAAACATGGTTCCTCTTCTTTTTTGATGAAACCAAACTTTATCACATCATTTGAAACGAGTGTTCCAGCTCCGAGATGCTTGCTTAAGTCCATAATATGGACCTTTTTGCAGCTTGCAAACCTGTTGATCAGTATTCACTGGATGTGAAACCTAGCGGCTGTTCCATATAGATATCTTTCTCAAGATATCCATTTAGGAATGCCGTTTTCACGTCCATTTGCCATATTTATAATCAAAATAGGCTGCAACAGCAAGCAAGTGCGGATGATTTAAGTCAAGCTACGGGAAAAGGTATCCTGATAGTCAATGCCTTCACGTTGACTATAACCTTTTGCCACCAGTCTAGCCTTGAATGTCTCACATTCCCATCTGCACAATCTTTCTCTTGAAGATCCATCTACACCCAATAGTACTAATACCTTCTGGTGGATCTACCAAGGTCCAGACTTGGTTTGAGTGCATCGAGTCGATCTCTGACTTTCATTGCTCAGCCAGTTTCTCAGATCGATAATCTGATATCCTCTTTGTAGGTTTTGGGATCATCACCATGACACCATTACCTATCAGGAAATTTCCTCTATATCCTCTGAAATAAAACTAATATCTTTCAGGGGACGGAAACTCTTTCGATCTACGAGGTGAGGAGGTAGTGTTCTTATTGGCTCAACCTGATTTGGTTCCACTTGGTCCTTAGCTCTTTCTGCTGTGAGACTTTCTCATCAAGCTTAATCTGCTTTCCAACGCACTATCCTGAATAAACTGTTTTTCAAGAAATATGGCATGTCGACTCACAATCACATTGTGTGCTTTCTGGAATGTAGAATAGTATCTAATGACTCTTTAGGAATATCCTATGAATCGAGCTCTTAAGGACACTAAACTCTAACTTGTCCGCTTGTTGTCTTTTGACATAAGCCGGACAACCCCAAAATTCTGAGATGACTCAGACTTGGTTTTCTTACCGTGCCAATTATCATACGGGTGTGGTAGGAATGGTTTTCAGAGGAACCTATTCAGTAAAATAATTGAAGATTAATATGAATGTCCCCAAAGAAAATCTGGAGAGGTCTGTGAAGCCTCATCATGGATCGAACCATATCCAATAGATGCGCGATTTCTCGTCTACTAATCCGTTGAGTTAGATGTTTCCTTGTGGAGTCCATTGGAGACTATGCCATTTCCTTAAGTAGTCTAGGAATTCCCGGCTAAGGTATTCACCTCCTCGATCTGATCGAAAGACTTAATGGGTTTTTCCAGTTTATTTTCTACTCACTTCATGTCTGAAATATTTTGAACTTTTAAAAGGCTTCATACTTATGTCTCATAAGATACACTATACCATACCTAGAACAGATCATCAGGTAAAGTAATGAAGTAGACAAAATGCCTCTAGCCGGCACATCGGAATGGGCCGCACACATCAGTATGTACTAAGGCAAGGAATCTGTGGCCTCTCCCCATGTCCAACAAAGGGAGTTTAGTCATTTTGCCTTGAAGACAAGATTAACAAGTGGATATGACTCAAAAGTCAATGGACCTCAATAGCCCATTTTTCTCCAATTTGTTAATCTATCTTCTGCTATATGACCTAATCTCAGGTCCATAGATATCTGTCGTTTAGACTATCCCTAGGTCGTTTGGCATTCACGTTTTGCTCGATAGTTTAAAACAGGTACTCAATATCAATCTGATAAAGACCATTAACAAGAACCATTTGCAATTTTTATTTTTTCATAAGAATGTTACAATGGTCCTTAAAGAAGGTGAATCACATAAACCTTCTTGTGCTAGCATGAAACAGAATAAAATTCCGCTAGCCTGCATGCAAAATATAACAGTCTTTAAACTAAGTTAAACCAAATAGTAATCGCAAGGGTATGTTCACGGCTACTCGCAGCAACTCTTGCTCCATTACCGACGCGTAGATCATGTCTCCATCGCTCACGTTCTTGTATCCTCAGACCCTGCATAGAGTGCACAAGTGAGCACATAGAACCAGAGTCAAGCACCCAACTGGATGTCAGAAGAAACCGTAAGGTTAAACTCAATAACGAGCATACCTCCAGAAGGACCCTCCTTCTTATTCTTTGGTGGCCAGTGTAGTAGGCAGTTCCGCTTCCAATGGCCGTCGCTGTTTGCAATGGAAACACTTTCCTTTGCATCGACCTGTTTCTCCTCGGTTCTGCCTTTCTTCTTCTTTATCCTTCCTTACCTTGCCTTTTCACAGACTTCTTTCTTTCCATAAGACTTTCTTTTGGAAGAAGGTCCAGTTCCATAGCAAGAACTGAGCCTTTAGAACCTTTCATAAAGAAGCTCCAGCGGTACACAGCATATTCATCAACTCCGCAAAGGAATTTTGAAGTTTATATCTGTGGTAATTCATGATGATATGACCCATATGATCAGTCAGGATTGACAATCATATCGTTCTGCAATCAAGTTCCAAATTCCACACCGAGCTTCTCAAGCTTTCCATGTCTTGATCATTGTCAGACAGTGAATCTTGGACTGAACTGCCCATCACGCAATTCTTAGCCTTCTAAAAAAGTCAATTTTTCGTGACTTGATATTTGGATGCGCGACTCTTTCACCAAACATCTCCTGCAGGTGCAGCAACATTTGGCGAGCCCAGCTCCGATATCTATCATGGTTGGCGCTGGAGTACTCAACACGAGCCAACATTAGTATCTGGCCTTATTGTTCTTCGTCATCCATTTTCCAGAGCGGCATCTCTGTGTCAGTGGATGGACAGACCTAGGTAAGATGTGGAGGTTTCTGTCCCAGAAACATGTGTCTAGACTCATCTGAAACCAAAAAACATTTTGTTAGTTTTGAGCCATCTTTATTTAAATTGGGTACAATGTCTTATGTGTTGTTCTAAAGGATACGTGCCAGTGGGGTTGGACTCAGACATTTTCCATGATAGAAGAGTCAAAGCGATTCTAGTTTAGATAGCTGGTAATTTGGATCTTGATCAATTTTGTTTAGGAATTTTATTTTTAAACAATTAGTCCCACTTTTTCTCGATCCACTACACCCTTGCAGAGATGCGAAAATCTCACGGTGAGGTATTCATGTGGTGTCAACGGTCTCAACCAAACGACTCATCACCTCACCTAACAGTTATTGGTTGATTGGGTTAGCCATGCAGTGAACCAACTTTGTTCAATGATTCTCTTGATCATGGTGACCCCAAATCTGTCTCTAATTCCATGAATCTCATCAAATCCGGAATAATTATCCACTCCTAGTTAACGTCAGACCAACCTTTGCATAAATGAGGTTCTAATTGTGTCTCTCTACGTATTCGGAATATTGGCAGAGCCCAAACTCTCCTTCCGCCCATAGATCAATGACTAATAGACATATGTGATGCTTTTCTGAGCACTGAGCCACTGTATCCAGCGGAACAATCAACCGGAAGGGCCCGCACGTATAATAATGGTGGAAGACCTCAGACTTAATCTTTTCTTAGGGAGAATTGATTCAGGTCTCATTAAACTAGACTTGGCTTAGTCATAACAATTATGACTAACCTAGTGGCATGGGTCAGCTCGAATTATTGACCACTCAGATCAGAACTGTGTCAACAGATATGGCCAGGTAAGTGAGACCGGTGGAAGGAATATGCCGTTAACTCGCACAAGAACGCATTCAGGTCGAGTAGCTTCCAATTAAAAACCATCGGTCGTCTGTGCCAAACTTACCTTAGACACCAAATTGTTGAGTCAGAACCAATTGGGTTAGCCTACAATCCAGACTCTAACCTCTGAGCCTAATTAGGTCTTGCTTGATCGTGACTCGATCTTGACCCAGACTTAATCCTATTAGGCTGGTCAATTTAAGCATTGTTGATCCCATCTAACCAACTCTTGATTCAGTTTGATCAACCGCTTAGACCTAATTGAGCAACCCAAGCCCGAACCCAGTATTATGAATATGTCTTAGATCTGAAATTCTCAATTTTAGACCTAATTAATATTCATAAACTTAATTCTTAATTAAGTTGGGTTCATAAAACAAAATATGCACAATAAATCCTAGGGTTTCAGGATCTAGGGTTTTGCAGAAAGTAAGTTTTGGGTTTCTGATTAAGGACGAACACGCAGCACCCCTACACGTCATAAGAACACCCCATCGAATGGAAAAGAGAGGGCCTTTAAACCCTTCTTCGTTCTTATGACCGGACGGCCAAGAGGAACGCCTTAATCAGGAACATGTAAATCTACAAAACAGTTATAGATCTATATCATATATCTCATATACAAATTTAGATCTAATCAAGGCATATTTTGCATACATCTCATGTATCAATTCATGCATATTTTCAGATCTAAATTATCACATAATAATCTAAAAAATTAGATTTAAATTGATCTAATCAAAATAAATTCTAATCTAGACAATTATGTAGAACTATTCTACAACTAGTCTAGTCATGCATCTAATCATATCTCATATGATATTTAAAATTAAATAATTTTTATTTGCTATTTATTAGATGTTATTATAATACTTATAATATCAGAAAATAGTAAATAAGAAGATCTAAAATATGATTTAATCATATTAAATTCAAAGACATGCAAAAACTATTCTATAGAACTATTCTATTCTAGAACTAGTCATGCATATCTTCATGTTCTTAGATCCAAATCATTTAATTTTAATTTTCTGATTTCAGATCTGATCACATCTCATGTGACATCTGAAATTACATTATTTTTTAATTAAAATAAAATTTAAAATCAGATCTAAACAATTTAGAACCATGGCTCTGATACCAGTTGAAGGGAAATCCTGATTTCCCGGTCCAGGTTCGTCAGATCTGATTAGATCAAGAGATATATTTCAAAAATTTTTCTCTTGATCCTTAAATCAGATCTTGATATATTTTAGATCTGATTCTTATTATTTTAATAAATAAAATAAAATATAGATAAATTAAATCAAATTTAATTTACCTTGATGTAGGGTAATCCTATTACCCTGTAGATGATCCTGATTGCAGCGGAAGGTTCTGGATCTTAGCCACGCAAGCGCCTGGCCTCTACCGGTATCCACTCGGGTTGGATCTGGAGATCCTCTTCTTCTCTATCACACCTCCAAAAATCAGATCTGGATCTGATCTGGAGGATCTTCAAAACTCTTTTGAAGATCTGCAGTCGTCCTTTTGCAGCAGCGCAGCCTTCTTTGCTTTTGATCGCCTTTCTTGATCTGAATCGCACCAACTAAGTCCAAAACACTTTTGGACGTGGAGAGCAAGGGGAGAAGAGACTATGGCATGGAGAAGGAGGGGAGAGGCAGCCTTGGGCGTGGGAAATTCTATTGAATTCACTTAATTAGGGTTGGGCGCAGGGTCTTATTTATAGACCTCTTGTGATCCAACTCCTCTTCCTTCTCAACCAATCACAACCCTTTGTGAAATCAGATCTAAATCTGATTGGTTGGAATAGAGTCCCCTGGATTCCTCCTTAGAGGGTGCCTAAGACCAGTCAAACTGGATTCTTAGTAAGAACTCTAATTGGAATCCAAAAGGGAGGTGGAGTCCTTGTCCAACAAGGACTCCTAGGCGCCTCCTACTTGGGCTCACGCCACCCTTGGCGTGCGCCCTTCTCCTTGCCAGGTTCTGGCAGGGGGACAAGCCCCCACCAGCTCTCCAATAGGTGCATGACATGTGGACAGAAGTCAAAGTATCAATGGTCAACATTTGACCAGTCAAAGGTCAGACTTTTGACCAAAGTCAAAGAACGAAGAAATGGCAGGTGACCAAAAATGGCAGGTAATTGTCTTACAAAATAAGACAACCTTTTCTGACTTGGACAGGCTCCAGTCAGACCATAGTGAAGGCCTCTGATCGAGCACAAACTCCTTTGGCTCAGTCAGGACAACTTATTTATGATAGTAAAAGAAGAACGTTAGGTTCAATCGAGTGCTAGCACGATTTTCTTGAACCTAATTGAATCTCATTCAGATCAATTGAACTAGGATCAGTTCAATTGATGATCACCAGATTCAAACCCTTGTTTGTGTGACCCAGTTAGGTTCAGTTCTGTATGGTAATGGGATATGTCATGATCTCTATCATCGACATCATCGAAACTCCTTTCGATGGATCAGAACTCTTCTGATTCGAACAGCTAGAATGATCGATCATCTAAATCATTCTAATTGCTCCCAAAATCCACCAGTGACACCTAGCAGTATATGGTGGCAACCCATCAGAGCTGAATGCGAACCTCTTGGTGCAGCTACCTGTGTGATTCAAGTTCTTCTATCTTGAGCCCCGATCAGATTAGGGTTAAGGTGAACTCGTCAAACCCTAGTCTCTGTCATATGATGTAATCATTCGATTCGAAGTCCAATGTGAAAATCTAAATAGAAACTCTTTCTATTATTTCACTCTACCATGGCCATGGGCTTCTTGGACTTGATTCTCATGATCATCATAGGGCTGCTCCTCTACCACCGAGGTAGATAGATTCCATCTTGATGCAATCCAGTTCCTACAATGAACATGCTATAGCCAACATACACCTCAGGGTTCCAAATGGCTAGGAGACCGAGTAATGGTGTAGTCAAACTATAACACCCTCAAGGTGAACTGCCGATGCATCTCAGGTCAAAGAACCAGACACACTACTACAGCATCGAGTCAGTCATTGACGAGAAGGTAGACTTCCTAATGACTACTCGAGGTGGTCACGCTCAGTGCCCTCGTTCTCTAACGAGTACCTGTACTCTCGCTCCGGTGTCTCCACACCGTAGACTCAAGACTCATCTACTAAAGAGAAGCGAATCGTACACCAACCTTTCGGATCAATCACCATCCTCGTGATGATCCTATGGTCGGAGCTGTTTATGAGTTAATAATGATTATTCATGTCTTAAATTTTCAACTCTTGAAAATATGAATTATCATTACCATTAACTCAAAGGATGTATCACAGACACTAAATACACATATGTGATAGAAAATAACCCATTTTATTGATTATAGTCAAAATTATAATTTTGCCCCTAGAAGTGTATTACAAGTGTCAGCCAATTCTGGCTTCTAGGGCACATATATCTAACAATCTCCCACTTGTCCTAAAGCAATTGGCTACAAGTCTAAGTCCCATCTTCTCAAGGTGGGCTTCGATCTTCTGCTGGCCCAACGACTTTTGTAAGTGGGTCTGCCACATTATCTGTGGAGTTGACTCTCTTGACCTCAACGTAACCCTTTCTCAAGGTAATCGCGGATGAGATGATATCGCCGCTCAATGTGCTTGGACTTCTGGTGAGACCTCGGCTCCTTAGCAAGGGCTATGGCGCCATTGTTGTCGCAGTAAAGAGGAATGGCATCTGATGGCATTACTCCAATTTCTGCAGCAAACTTCTTTGTACCAGAATGCTTCCTTCGCAGCCTCTGATGCAGCTATATATTCTGCTTCCATGGTGGAATCTGCTATCACAGTTTGCTTGGAAACTCTTCCAGCTGACAGCTCCACCATTGCACACAAACAGACTCCCAGATGTCGACTTTCGATCATCTATATCGGACATGAAATCCGAGTCTGTGTATCCTTGGACTTGGAGTTCTCCATTACCAAAGACCAACATCATATCCTTAGTTCTTCTCAAGTACTTAAGGATACATTTCATAGAAGTCCAGTGTTCTTCACCTGGATTTGACTGATATCTGCTTGTGACACTCACAGCATGGGCTATATCAGGTCGTGTACATAGCATGGCATACATGAGGCTCCCTATTGCAGAAGCATAAGGGATCTTGCTCATGCGTTCTATTTCCTCAGGTGTGCTGGGGCACATCTTCTTGGAAAGATGAATACCATGTCTGAAGGGTATTAATCCCCTCTTAGAGTTTTCCATACTAAACCTCTTTAGTACTTTCTCTATGTACATCTTCTGTGAAAGTCCTAGCATCCTATTTCGGTCTATCCCTATAGACCTTAATTCCTAGAATAAAGGATGCTTCACCTAGGTCTTTCATGGAGAATTCTTTGGACAACCACATTTTGACTGATGTCAACATGGGAATATCATTCCCAATAAGGAGGATGTCATCCACGTACAATACGAAGGAAGACAACAGCGCTCCCACTGACCTTTTTGAAAACACATGGTTCCTCTTCATTTTTGATGAAACCAAACTTTTTGATCACATCATTGAAATGAGTGTTCCAGCTCCGAGATGCTTGCTTAAGTCCATATATGGACCTTTGCAGCTTGCAAACCTTGTGATCAGTATCACTGGATGTGAAACCTAGTGGCTGTTCCATATAGATATCTTCCTCAAGATATCCATTTAGGAATGCCGTTTTCACGTCCATTTGCCATATTTCATAATCGAAATAGGCTGCAACAGGCAAGCAATGTGCGGATGGATTTTAGCATAGCCACTGGGGAAAAAGGTATCCTGATAGTCAATGCCTTCGCGTTGACTATAACCTTTTGCCACTAGTCTAGCCTTGAATGTCTCCACATTTCCATCTATACCAATCTTTCTCTTGAAGATCCATTTACACCCAATAGGTACTATACCTTCTGGTGGATCTACCAAGGTCCAGACTTGGTTTGAGTGCATCGAGTCAATTTCTGACTGCATTGCCTCTAGCCATTTCTCGGAGTCGATATCTGATATCGCCTCATTGTAGGTTTTGGGATCATCACCATGAGCACCATTACCTACGAGGAACATTTTCCTCTACTTCCTCTGAAATAATACCTAAGTATCTTTCAGGGGGACGGAAAACTCTTTCCGATCTACGAGGTGGAGGAGGTAGTGTTCTTATTGGCTCAACCTGATTTGGTTCCAATTGGTCCTTAGCTCGTTTGTACTTGTGAGACTTTCTCATCAAGCTTAATCTGCTTTCCAATGCCACTATCTTGAATAAACTATTTTTCAAGAAATATGGCATGTCGACTCACAATCACATTGTGGTCTTCTGGAATGTAGAAATAGTATCCTAATGACTCTTTAGGATATCCTATGAATCGAGCTCTAAAGGACCTAAACTCTAACTTGTCCGCTTGTTGTCTTTTGACATAAGCCGGACAACCCCAAATTCTGAGATGACTCAGACTTGGTTTCTTACCGTGCCATATCTCATACGGTGTGGTAGGAACGGTTTTAGAGGAAACCCTATTCAGTAGATAAATTGAAGTTAATAATGAGTGTCCCCAAAGAAAATCAGGGAGGTCTGTGAAGCTCATCATGGATCGGACCATATCCAATAGAGTCCGATTTCTCCGTTCTGAAATCCCCGTTGAGTTGAGGTGTTCCTGGTGGAGTCCATTGAGAGACTATGCTATTTTCCTTGAGATAGTCTAGGAATTTTTGGCTAAGGTATTCACCTCCTCGATCTGATCGAAGAACCTTAATGGGTTTTCCAGTTTGTTTTTCTACTTCATGTCTGAATTCTTTGAACTTTTCAAAAGCTTCAGACTTGTGTCTCATAAGATACACATACCCATACCTAGACAGATCATCGATAAAGGTAATGAAGTAGACAAAATTGCCTCTAGCCGGCACATCAAATGGGCTGCACACATCAGTATGTACTAGGGCAAGGAGATCTATGGCCCTCTCCCCATGTCCTACAAAAGGGAGTTTAGTCATTTTGCCTTGAAGACAAGATTCACAAGTTGGATATGACTCAAAAGTCAATGGACTCAATAGCCCATTTTTCTCCAATTTGTTGATCCTATCTTCTGCTATATGACCTAATCTCAGGTGCCATAGATACTGTCATTTGGACTATCCCTAGGTCGTTTGGCATTCACGTTTTGCTCGATAGTTAAAACAGATACATCAATATGTAGCTGATAAAGACCATTAATAAGAAACCATTTGCAATTTTATTTCTTTCATAAAGAATGTTACAATGGTCCTTAAAGAAGGTAATCACATAGCCTTCTAGTGCTAAGCATGAAACAGAAATCAAATTCCTGCTAGCTGCAGGCACATAATAACAGTCTTTTAAAACTAAGTCTAAACTAGATGATAATCGAAGAGGGTATGTTCCCACGGCTACTGCAGCAACTCTTGCTCCATTACCGATGCGTAGGATCATGTCTCCATCCCTCAGCCTCCTGCTATCCTCAAGACCCTGCATAGAAGTGCACAGATGAGCACTAGAACCAGAGTCAAGCACCCAACTGGATGCAGAAGAAACCGTAAGGTTAGACTCAATAACGAGCATACCTCCAGAAGGACCTTCCTTCTTGTTCTTTAGGGTGGCCAGGTAAGTAGGGCAGTTCCGCTTCCAATGGCCGTCGCTGTTGCAATGGAAACACTTTCCTTTGCCATCGACCTTCTTCTTCGGTTCTGCCTTCTTCTTCTTTGATCCTTCTACCTTTTGCTTTTTCACAGACTTCTTTTTCTTTCCATAAGACTTTCTTTTGGAAGAAGTCCGTTCCATAGCAAGAACTGAGCCTTTAGAACCTTTCATAGAAAGCTCAGCGGTAACCAGCATATTCATCAACTCGGCCAAGGAATTTTGAAGTTTATGCATGTGGTAATTCATGATGAATTGCCCATATGCATCAGTCAAGGATTGCAAAATAATATCGTTCTGCAAATCCAAGTCCAACTTCACACCGAGCTTCTCAAGCTCTTCCATGTCCTTTCTTCGAGTTTCAAACTCGAGAGTGGGGAAGACTACTGTTGAGGATAAACTCCGCTCCTGCCGAAGTTCAGTTCGATACTCAACCTAATACAACCGGTAGCCACGAAAAAGCTTCAGTGGATAAGTCTTAGCCGAACTCCTTCAGCCATCCGAACTCCTTCAGCCATCCAAACTCCTTCAGCCGATCGAACCCTGCATCGACCGAGCTCTTGCCGAACTTCTTCAGCCATCCGAACTCCTTCAGCTGGCCTGATCCCTACCGAACTCCTTCAGCCGACTGAACTCTGCATCGATCGAGCTCTTGTCGAACTCCTTCAGTCGGCCTGATCTTTGTCAAACTTCTTCAGCCTGCTGAACTCCTCAGCAGCCGAGCTTCAATCGGACTCCCACAAGAGCCGAACTCTCTCTGCGCCCCTCCAGCTGGATGCCTATGGGAGTCAAACTCCTTCTGAGCTTCCCCTTCAGCCAAACTCCTCCTGGAATTCTCCCTCAGTCAGATTCCTCTCGCAAATTGCTCCCAGATAATCCCACCAGACGTATCCTCTTTAGAAGTCCAAACTCCTCTAGAATCGATATATGTCGAAGTCCACCAACCAACACCTGCTTTCTCAGAGCTGCGGCCATTAAATCTCGACGAACGATCGCCATCCGTCCACTACAGACGACAGCGATCCACTACTAGGTGGCGATAGCTGTCACTATCAATCTGTTGCAGATGGCACCTCTCTCCATGACTGACCCGGTCAGACCTCGAGCGGTCTGCTATCAGGCAGCTGCAGCTGTCACTATCAACCCACTACAAGCTCCACCTATAAAAAGAAATTCTTTAGATACACTTACTCTAAGCTTTAGGCTTTTCTCTCCTCCTCTAAATTCTGCCAAACTCATTCCTGAGCACTCCATTTCTGTTAGCTAGAAGAGCTGACTTGATCGTCGAAGGATCCTGTCGGAGCTACCACCACCAACTCTGGATGAAACTTTGCTTTGTAGATCACTGACGGTGACCTTGTCCTCCTCCACTCCGATTGGATCCAGCGACAATCAGATTCTGCACCAACCAGATTCTACACCAATAGATTCTTTCGAGTGATCATGTCAACGTCGACTAGAGATAAGATCTCTCCCAAGCAATCGTGACAACCTCGGTCAGAGATAAGATCTCTTACGAGCGATCGAGATAACCTTGGCCAGAGATGAGATCTCTCCCGAGCGACCGTGTCAACCTGGGCTAGAGATAAGATCTCTCCCAAGTGCCCGAGATAACCTCAACTAGAGATAAGATCTCTCCTGAGCGACCGTGTCAATCTCGACTAGAGATAAGATCTCTTTCGAGCGATCGAGTCAACCTCGATAAGAGATAAGATCTGTTCTGAGCACTCGAGTCGACCTCGGCCAGAGATAAGATCTCTCTTGAGTGCCCGTGATGACCTCACCTAGAGATAAAATCTCTCCCGAGCGACCGAGTCAACCTCGGTTGGAGATAAGATCTTCTCCGAGCGATTGGACTAGCCTTGGCTGCAGGAGATAAGATCTTCTCCGAGGCAGTCTTGGCTGTAGGAGATAAGATCTCCCTTCAGGTAGCCTCAGTTATAGGAGCTAAGATCTCCCCCGAGTGCCCGTGTTAACCTCGATCGTAGGAGATAAGATCTTCCTCGAGCGACCGGGCCAACCTCGGCTGTAGGAGATAAGATCTCTTTCGAGCTTCAACCTCAGCTACAGGAGATAATATCTTCCCAGAGTCAACCTCGACTGCAGGAGAGGAGATCTCTTCCGAGTTAGCCTCGACTGCTGGAGATAATATCGCTCCCAAGGAGCTCAACCTCCAACCTCGACCGTAGGAGATGAGATCTACTTCAACCTCGGCTGGAGATGAGATCTTTCCCGGGCTTCAACTTCAACATCAACTTTGGCTAGAGATGAGATCTCCCTCAAGCTTCAACTTGAATCAGCACGGAGCCCAGAAGAGGACTTCGATAATCGCTTTTTCTGCACTCCCTTCCTTTGAGTTTCGAACTCAAAAGTAGGGAGGACTATTGTTGGGGATAAACCCTACTCCTACCGAAGTTCAGTTCGATGATCAACCTAATGCAATCGATAGCCACGGAAAAGCTTCAGCGGACAAGTCTTAGCCGAACTCCTTCAGCCGACGTGGTCCCTGCCAAACTCCTTCAGCCGGCCGAACTCTGCATCGACTGAGCTCTTGCCGAACTTCTTCAACCGTCCGAACTCCTTCAGCCATCCTGATCCCTGTCGAACTCCTTCAGTCGACCAAACTCTGCATCGACCGAGCTCTTGCCGAACTCCTTCAATCGACCTGATCTGTGCCAAACTTCTTCAGCCTACCGAACTTCTCAGCGACCGTGCTCTAGTCAGACTCCCACGAGAGCCGAACTCCCTCTGCACCCCTTCAATTGGATGCCTACAGAAATCGAACTCCTTCCGAGCTCCTTCTTCAGCCGAACTCCTTCTGAACTTCTCCCTCAGTCGGATTCCTCTAGTGGATTGCTCCCGGATAATCCCATCAGATGTATTTTCTTTAGGAGTCCGAACTCCTCTGAAATTGATATATGCCAAAGTCCACCAACCAACGTCTGCTTTCTCAGAGCTGCGGCCATTAAATCTCGATAAACAATCGCCATCAGTTTGCTGTAAGTGACAGCGATCCGTTACCAGGCGATGATAGCTATCACCATCAATCTATTATAGGAGGTGCTGCAGACGGTGCCTCCTTCCGTGACTGACCCCGTCAGACCTCGAGCAGCTCACTATCAGGCAGCTGTCTCCATCAACTTGCTACAAGCTTCATCTATAAAAAGGAATCCTCTAGATACGCTTATTCTAAGCTCTAAGCTCTCCTCTCTTCTAAACTCTGCCGAACTCATTCCTGAGCACTTTATTTCTATTGGCCAGAAGAGCTGACTTGATTGTCAGAGGGTCCTGTCGGAGCCACCACCACCGACTTCAGGCGAAACTTTATTTTGCAGGTCACCGACATCGACCTCATCCTCCTCCACTCCAGCTGGATCCAGCGATAATCAGATTCTGTACCAACAGTTACTTATGAATTTCTTATTTGAATTTCCAGTATTTTCTACTATTCTATTATTGAGATTCATTTGATCCTTTTCTTTTTATTTTTTTTCTTTTTGCACATTCTTCGTTAACCTCTCTTTTGATTATCAGTGCTTTATTTACCATATCTGCATAAGTAGTCAACTCATATGGTACTACTTATTTTTTAGTTTCTATCCTTAGGCCCATCTCAAATTTATGCACTCGATTACGCTCATCCTCAATCAACCTCCGAACAAACTTAGCAAGCTCAGTAAATTTAGCTTCATATTCAGCCACACTCATATTTCTTTACTTTAGATAAATAAACTCTTATTCTTTCTGGATTCTCATTCTTCGAAAAAAATATTGATCATAGAATATAATCCGAAATCTCTTCCAAGTGAGTCATTCCCCATCTTATTCATATTTGTATTTTAGTCATTGCTACCAATTGAACACTTCGCCTTGTAGTAAATAAGCTGCAAATCGAATCTTTTTTTCATCGTGGCACTACTGGACAGCAAATGCTTTCTCCATCTTTATTATCCAATTGTCGGCTTCCAAGGATTCAATAGTCCCCCTGAAAGATGTTGGACCTAGCTTTTTAAATTCTACAATATTGCTTCGTTACATTGGCTGCTCTCGATGTCTATACTGTTGGAGTTGATACTAAAATTATTGTATATCCCATTGTGCTTACCATTGTTTAAGTAACTGTTGCTGCCTCTGCATCACTCCAACTAGAATTTGTATTAATCAAGCCATATTCGATTCTTGCTATTCTATTTGGATGTTCCTAGTAGGATCAATGACTTCTTCCTATTTAGGAGTTTTACCAACTTGTTGAAGAGTACCATCCTCCTATTGGTTCGATATTCCTTCAATAGCACCTCAAGCAACCCTTTTTATCCGACATGGAGCTATCTCACACGGATAATAGTCGACAAATTTAACTAACCTAACATCTAAAATCATACTTTCATTAAACTTTAATTATGATTATTTTTCAAAATAAAATCCTAAATCCTCATGGGATGGACTATCCAATGATTAATGGTCAAGATCTTTTCACCAGGATCTATAAAATCTATCAGGGGGTCTTTCTAAGAGTCTAGAAAATCCTAGAAGAGAGAGACACCATCTAGAGAGAGAGAGATACCTTTAGAGAGAGAAAGTGAGACTTTTTTAGAGAGAAAATAGAGAGAGAAAGTAGGAATGCAAACTAAGAGAGAAGGAAGGAAGGGAAGAGAGAGAAACTCTCTCTCTTCTTTTCTTTGCTTTTTTTTTTCTTCTTCCATGGTAAAACAGATGACCGCACATCCTCTTTCTTCTTCATGGAATAGGGGACTTATTTGTCCCCTTGTTCTAAGGCAAGGGAAGTTCTTCTTCTAGCCAACGCCACCCATAGCCAGAGGACAATCTCTGATGACAATAGCTGGCCAGGTCCTGTGACTGATGATAGCTCATGGTAGTTGGAAAATCCAAAGAAATCAGTAGTAAAACAGGAAATCTTTTTATCTAAATTTTTTGATGATTATTGGGCCAAAATTGAGGCTTCCAAGGTTGAGAAAACTAGAGAAAAGATCAAGCTAAAAATTTTAAGTTCTTACCTAGCTTTCTCGGCGATGCATAACTGCGATTTTCAATGAACACAATGAAAGGCCTCGACAAAGAATTTTCGATGATTTCCATTGATTTGGGCCTCGGACTCGATGGGAGGAAGAGGGAAGACCCCTCTCCTTTAAATAGGGCCGGAGGAGAGGAGTTCCACTCCTCTCCAATGGTGGTTTCTGACTCCAATCAAAAGTCATTCGGGAAGAAAAAGACTCCTTCACGAAGTCTTCTCTCAATTTTTGTTTTTTTTGTTGGACTTGCTTTAAGATGCATGCTGTTGGATTTGGGGTATCACAGAATTCATCACCATGGCCATTATGTATCAATGCTGAGGAAACAATTGATCATTTGCTCATTCATTACAAATACACTCGAGAGATATGGAGACAGCTTTCTTCGAAGGTAGACATCCCACCATTTCTTAACCATCTACAGGGAAAATGGACCACATTGGGAAGATATCAAAAGGAAAAAGGGATCAGAATGGTGGTATATTAGAAAATATGGAAAGAGAGGAATAATAGGATTTTTCAATTCATAGCATTATGTGCAATTGAAGTGGTTAAGTTGCTAATCCTGTTATGTGATAACTGGGTTTCAGAATACAATGGCAAGTATAAGCCTTAGATTTCAAGCCCCTTATACAATGCTATTTTATGAATAAATATTATGAAAAAGTTAATCAATTTTTTTATTGACCAACTTATCTATATTCTCATACTTTTCAAAATAGCTAAGTTACTTTTTCTGGATAGTATTTACTCATGAAATGAAAGAAAATCTTACCTACCTAGGAGATGATAAAATTATTTTTTCATCAGTCAGTAAAGTAAGTATTTAATTTTATACAAAATATTTCATCCTCATTTTTAATGTCCTCATCATTCAATGCTCAATAACTCAGCCATCCACTTTCTTCAAATCTAAAAAGCATAAGGGATATATGAAAAATATGGATAAATTTTAATAACTTATCTAGAAAAGTAATAATAGAAAAGAATATGGATAACAGTTTCGGAGCTACTTTTCTATGTATAAAAAAATATATATAAATTATTTTTTTATCTAAATATTGGTTGGAAAATATTTACCTAACAAAATATAGATTTTTGGATAAAATTTTTATCTACAAAATAATGGATCCTAAAGGTGGTATGAATGGGTAAACAAAGAAAGATATGGGTAGAGGAAGGAAGTCGAAGAGCAGGGCGATGTTCGGTCCCTTCCTTTGTGCTCAGATCGGACATTTGAGAGACAAATGCTGGATAGATTAGCATAAGATCATAGGATCACTTCGTCCACTTTTTGGATTTTCTCGCTATTATGGGTACGTACTCTGTAATCTTTATCTTCTACCATTGGGTACTCACTGTTATTTCAGCATAAGGGACAGCATAGCCCAAAATATAATATTTTAAGTCATCTTAAGGATGGCAAGACCTTTCTGTAATCCATTGTGAAAACCATTCACTAATAAATCTGATGGATGTCCTCCTCCCTTTACCATAAAAGAAATAATTATATTATAAAAATTTTTATTTTCTTGTATAGCTGATGACAAGTCTCCTCTATGAATGGAGGTACAATAGTATATACTTTGCTACTTAAGCTATAGCTGCATCCTAGTTTACTCCTATGAATATATTATAACTATTGATGCAGAATCTGGTTGTCGCCGGATCGACCTAGAGTGAAGGAGGATGAGATCGCCGTCGGTGATCTGCAAAACAAAGTTCCATCTGAAGTCGATGGTGGTAGCTCCGATAGGATCTTCCAACGATCAAGTCAGCTCTTCTGGCCAATAGAAATGGAGTGCTCATAAATGAGTTCGGCAGAGTATTAGAGAGAAGAGCTTAAAGCTTAGAGAAAGCATATCTGGAGGGTCCCTTTTTATAGGCGGAGCTTGTAGCGGGTTGATGGTGATAGCTGCAGCTACCTAATAGCGGGCTGCTCGAGGTCTGGCGGAGTCAGTCACGGAGGGAGGCACCGTCTGCAGTGTCGCCTACAATAGATTGATGGTGACAGTCATCGCCGTCTGGTAGTGGATCGCTGTCGCCTGCAGCGGACTGATAGCGATCATTCGCCGAGATTTAATAGCCGTAGCTTTGAGATTTAATAATGACCGTTGGTTGGTGGACTTCGGCATATATCGATTTCAGAGGATTTCGGACTCTTGAAGGGGATACGTCGATGGGATTATCCATGAGCAATCCGTTGGAGGAATTCGACTAAGAAAAAAGTTCGGAAGAAGTTCGGCTCTTGGAGGAGTTCGACCGAAAGAAAAGCTCAAAAGAAGTTCGGCTCCCATAGGCGTCCGATTAGAGGGGCGCGAAGAGAGTTCGACTCTCGTGAAAATCTGACTGAAGGAGTATAGAAAAGTTCGGCTCTCATAGGAGTCCGACTGAAGTTCGACCGCTGAGGAGTTCAACTGGAGCTCGGCCGCTGAGGAGTTCGATCGGCTGAAGGAGTTCGGCAGGAGCTTGGTCGCTAAGGAGTTCGATTGACTGAAGGAGTTTGGCTAAGACTCGTCCGCTGAAGCTTTTCCATGGCTATCGGTTGCATTAGGCTGAGCATCGAATTGGACTTTGGTAGGAGTGGGGTTTATCCCCAATAATAGTCCTCTCCACTTTCGAGTTCGAAACTCGAAGGAAGGAAGTACAGAAAGGGCGACTGCCGAAGTCCTATTCTAGGCTCCGTGCTGGTTCAGATTGAAGTTCGAGGGAGATCTCATCTCCAGCCAAAGTTGATATTGAAGTTGAAATTCGAAAGAGATCTCATCTCCAGCTGAGGTTGAAGTAGATCTCGTCTCCTGCGGTCGAGGTCGGAGGTTGAGCTCCTCAGGGGCGATATTGTCTCTAGCAGCTGAGGCTGACTCGGGGGAGATCTCCTCTCCTATAGCTGAGGTTGACTCGGGGGAGATCTTATCTCCTGTAACTAAGGTTGAAGCTCGGAGGAGATCTTATCTCCTGTAGTCGAGGCTGACTCAATCGCTCGAAAGAGATCTTATCTCTAGCCGAGGTTGACACGAACGCGTGGGAGAGATCTTATCTCTAGCCGAGGTTGACACGAATGCGCGGTCTCTCTAGCTGAGGTTATCATGGGCACTTCGGAGAGATCTTATCTCTAGCCGAGGTTGTCTCGATCACTCGGAAGAGATCTTATCTCTAGCCGAGGTTGACACGGTCGTTCGAGAGAGATTTTATTTCTAGCCGAGGTTGACTTGGGCGCTCGAAAGAGATCTTATCTCCAACCGAGGTTGACACAGGTGCTCGAGAGAGATCTTATCTTTAGCCGAGGTTGAAGTTAATCTTGTCTCCTGTAGACTTTGAAGCTCGATCTTTGACTTTGCTCACGTTAGGATCAGGTTCTCCTCCTATTCCTAACGGACTGTGGAGGCACATAAGGGCCATTGTCAGGGCCTCTCTCTCCATCTCGTCTAAAATGAACGAGGCCTTCGACTTTGCTCATGTTAGGACGAGATTCTCCTCCTATTTCTAATGGACTGTGGGGGCACATAAGGACCATTGTTTGGACCTCTCCTCCCATCTCGTCTAAAATGAACGAGGCCTTCGACTTTGCTCACGTTAGGATGAGGTTCTCCTCCTGTTCCTAACGGGTATCTCCTACGATCAAGGTTGATGCAGGCGCTTGGGGGAATCTTATCTCCTGCAGTCAAGGTTGGCCTGGACCCTCGGAGGAGATCTTATCTCCTATGGTCGAGGTTGACCCGGACGCTCGAGGGAGATCTTATCTCCTACAGCTAAGGTTGATGCGGGTACTCGGGGGAGATCTTATCTCCTATAGTCGAGGTTGGTCTGGACCCTCGGGCGAGATCTTATCTCTTGCAGTCGAGGTTGGCCCGGTCGCTTGGGAGAGATCTTATCTCCTACAGTCGAGGTTGATGCGGACGCTCGAGGGAGATCTTATCTCCTACAGCCGAGGTTGATGCAGGCACTCGGGGGAGATCTTATCTCCTGCAGTCGAGGTTGGCTTGGACCTTTGGGGAGATCTTATCTCCTATGACTGAGGTTGACCCGGATGCTCGGAGGAGATCTTATCTCCTGCAGTCGATGTTTGATGCGGGCACTCGAGAAAGATCTTATCTCCCACAATCGAGGTTGGCCCAAACCCTCGGGGGAGATCTTATCTCCTGCAGTCGAGGTTGATGCAGACGCTCAGGAGAGATCTTATCTCCTACGATCGAGATTGATGTGGGCGCTCGAGGGAGATCTTATCTCCTATAGCCGAGGTTGGCCCGGACCCTCGAGGAAGATCTTATCTCCTACGGTCGAGGTTGATGTGGGCGCTCGAAGGAGATCTTATCTCCTACAGTTGAGGTTGGCCCAGATCCCGTGGGAGATCTTATCTCCTGTGGTCGAGATTGATGCGGACGCTCGGAGGAGATCTTATCTCCTACGTCGAGGTTGATGCGGGCGCTCGAGGGAGATCTTATTTCCTATAGTCGAGGTTGGCCCGGATGCTTAGGGGAGATCTTATCTCCTGCAGCCGAGATTGATGCGGACGCTCGGAGGAGATCTTATCTCCTACAAGCTAAGGTTGGCCCGGACCCTTGAGGGAGATCTTATCTCCTGCAGCCGAGGTTGATGTGGACGCTCGAGGGAGATCTTATCTCCTGCAGTCGAGGTTGGCTCGGATGCTCGGAGGAGATCTTATCTCCTGCAGTCGAGGTTGGCCCGATCGCCCGGGGGATATCTTATCTTCTGCAGCGAGGTTGGCCCGGACCCTCGGAGGAGATCTTATCTCCTACAGTCGACGTTGATGCAGATGCTCAGAGGAGATCTTATCTTCTGCAGTCGAGGTTGGCCCAGACGCTTGGGGAAGATCTTATCTCCTGCAGTCGAGATTGAAGGACTTTGACTGGCTCATATTAGGACGAGGTTCTCCTCTTATTCCTAATATGGTAACTATTGACTGCTTCTTTCCTATCATCACGTAGTTTTTGTACCAAGAAACAATATTATCGAAATGGAAGAATTTTATTGAAAGAAAGTTATTGACGGTGCATCCCCAGATTGTGGGAGCGTTGTTCCTTCGAGTTCCTTCAGATGATAAGTTTCAGAATCTGACAACCTCCTCTATTTTGTGCTGGCCTCCTTAATTTGGAGCGAGCTTGATGTGGCATCGATGATACGGGAGGCGATCGATCTTTTTGTTATTCCTGGCTATGGCAGTGCCCTTGGCGATCTTCTCCTGCTTTAAGCTGGCGTCTAAGGAATTAACCCAGCTGGCCTCTCCTGATGAGCTCCTCAATTTTGTCTCGAAGCTGAATGCATTCTTCAGTGTCGTGGTCATGGTCATGATGATAGAGACAGAACTTATTGAGATTGCACTTGCTGGGGCGGGAATGCATTCTCTCCGCTCTCAAAAGTTGTTCCCTAATTTTTATCAGCACTTGAATTTTTGGAGCGTTAAGGGGAGCGTAATTATGAAATCTTCATTGGGGAGAACCTCGGCGCGACCTTCCATCAGGGCTTCGGGCCTGAGGTAGAGTTCGGGCTCGCCTACGCTCAGAAGGAGTCCAGGAACATGGCCGAGCTTCACTCGGCTTTCCTTCTTCGGCGAGCCTGCCCAGCCCACCGATTCGCTGCTCACCACCAGCTTCATCGTCCTTATCCTTGAAGGCGTCTTCAGCCCAGGCATAACCTTCTACCCGAGCCAGCAGATCGACGAAGTCCCTGGGATACTTCTTCTCCAGAGAGAACAGTAAGTCATTCTTCTGAAGGCCGCCCTTGAGAGTGGCCATGATGATCGATTGGTCCAGATCCCGGACCTCCAATGCCGTAGTGTTAAACCAGATGACATAAGCCCGAATGGATTTTTCTGCTTCTGCTTGATATTCATTAGAAAATTTGAACTTCGGTGCGGACGTCGACTGCTGATGAAGTGAGCCATTAACTGATGGCTCATCTGATCAAAAGAGAAGATCGTGCCCATCGAGTACCAGTTTCTCGCTGCTCTCCTTAAGGTAGATGGGAAGACTCGGCACAAAATAGCATCTGATGCGTCATGAAGTAACATCATGATCCAGAAGGCCTCTAGATGATCAACTGGATCAGAAGTTCCATCGTAGATTTTGAATTGAGGGAGCTCAAAGTTCGGTGGGATGGACTCTTGCATAATTCGGAGAAATAAAGGAGGATCGATGCGGACATCGTCAAAATGAGCCATGACGATGTGGCCGAGCTCCTCGATCCATCGATCCATCTCCCACAGTCTATGATCGAGAGCATCATCTTGGTTGCAGATCTTAGGGGGCTTCTTGTTACAAATAGAAAAGGTCTCCTCCAGAGGAGAACCATGATCCGAACACGAATCCTCTACTCTCTATTTCTTCTTCCTAGGGGCGACGGATCTGTTAGCCCAAGTACTCTTTCTTGGGGCCGATTTTCGACATCCTGATGGTGGGTTTCCTGGTGGAGTCACCGTCGGGGGCTGCTGTACATCCTGCACCATCTCGATAAGGCCCTGAACCTGCTGCATCAGCAGGTTGAACTGCTCTGCATCTACCGTGGGTATGAGTGGAACCTGAGTTGCCAGGGCTGAAGCAGAAGCAGATGGATCTGGACGGGATCGGGCCATGGAGGCTGTCGATCGTCGGATCGAAACTCTCCTAAGAGGCATTTTCTCTTGGGAGAGAACTCTGAAGAGGAAGAAAGGAGATCTTTAGAGATCAAAGGAAGAGATTGTTACTGAGCACTTCTTTAAGAATAGAAAAACCTAAAAAATAGAGGGTCCTTCCTCTAGCGTCAATTTTGTTGGTGCAAAATCTGATTGTCGTCGGATCGAGCTGAAGTGGAGGAGGACGAGGTCGCCGTCGGTGATATGCAAAATAAAGTTCCATCCAAAGTCGATGGTGGTGGCTCCGATAGGATCCTCCAACGATCAAGTCAGCTTTTCTGACCAACAGAAATAGAGTGCTCAAAAATGAATTCGACGGAGTATTAGAGGGAAGAGCTTAGAGCTTAGAGAAAGCATATCTGGAGGATCCCTTTTTATAGGTGGAGCTTATAGTGGGTTGATGGTGATAGCTGCAGCTGCCTAATAGCGGGCCGCTCGAGGTCTGGCAGAGTCAATCATGGAGGGAGACGCCGTCTGCAACATCGCCTATAATAGATTGATGGTGACAGCCATCGCTGTCTGATAGCGGATCGCTGTCGCCTGCAGCCAACTGATAATGATCATTCGTCGAGATTTAATAGCCGTAACTCTGAGATTTAATAGCGATCGTTGGTTGGTGGACTTCGACATATATCGATTCTAGAGGATTTTGGACTTCTGAAGAGGATACGTCTGGTGGGATTATCCGAGGGCAATCCACTAAAGGAATCCGACTAAGGAAGAAGTTTGGAAGGAGTTTGGCTACTGAAGGAGTTCGGTCGAAAGAGAAGCTCGGAAGAAGTTCGGCTTCCATAGGCATCCGATTGGAGGGGCGTGGAGGAAGTTTGGCTCTCGTGGAAGTCTGACTGAAGAAGTACGGAAGAGTTCGGCTCTCATGAGAGTCCAACTGGAGTTCGGCCACTGAGGAGTTCGACTGGAGCTCAGCTACTGAGGAGTTTGATCGGCTGAAGGAGTTCGGTAGGAGCTCGACCGTTAAGGAGTTCGGCTGACTGAAGGAGTTCGGCTAAGACTCATCCGCTGAAGCTCTTCCATGGCTACTGGTTATATTAGGCTGAGCATCAAACTGAACTTCGGCAGGAGCGGGGTTTATCCCCAATAATAACTATTCTTTATGACATGCATATGGCACAATAAAATGCAATTCTAATAATGGTCGCACAAACATGCAACACATAGTTCATCATCTACTTCTAACTTAATACTATCCTTGCCACTTGTTTAACAATTTAGCATGCAACAAAACTTCCATTAAAGCATTGTGAATTTTGAACTCCTATAGACATACCATCTATAATATATTTTTGCTTAATTGCATCAATCTATCCAATCTAATCTTATGCTAAAACTGTGCCATGACCAAAGCATAGTCTTCATAGTCTACATCACTTAACTCTTATATGTACATATATGGTCACATGAGAATTTAACGTGCAGCCTCTGGTTGATGAGCAAAACTTTTGCACCATAGATTATATGTCATTCTTAGCTTATTGTAGGTTAAATTGATTGTCACTAACCTAGGACACACTCTCTTCGGCTCACATCCTCCAATGTAATCTATATGAAGCATGCTTTGAAGGTTAAATTGTGTGTTCCAACCTCAAGAGAATAGGATGGATGGGAACATAGAACAATTTGAATGTCTAGTCGAAATCAAGATTGAACCTAGTCCTTTGACCTCCCCCCCATCAGCATTAGGGGCATCGGCTCCTCGCTAGATTTGGGAGGTATTGGTTTGTGTATTCCTCTACTAAATACATTAGATAAAAGCGCTGGTAATTGGTCTTGGGCTGAAGTTCTTTAGGATAGAAGATATAAATGGGAGACTCAAACTATTACTGAAGATGAGATAGCTCACCTCCAACTAAAATTCACTAAATTGATTATATTCATTGATGATGAGATAGATGGAGCTAGCAAGAACTGGTCTAATTTCCTCATCGATAAGTTGCTTGGCAAGGGGCTCTCCATTGACCACCTTTCAAAAGATCTGAAAGTAAGGTGGGTTGTCACCGGAGAGTTTAGAATTGTTCTTTCGGTTGTAGGATACATGGTCTTTCATTTTGAAAAGAAAGAGAATAGAGATTGGGTCATGGCTAATAGCCCATAGATAATTGCTAGCCAGGTGTTTAGTACTGGTCTGGATTCAATATCAAGTGCCACTCTATGGGTCAGATTATTTTAATCTACCAATGGAGCTATAGGAGAGGTCTATGCTCTTGTAGATTGCTACTGCTATCAGGATCCTGAAGTTTATAGATAATTGCATGGAGGACACTATGGAAGGGGGATATACCAAAGCTTGTATACAAGTTGACCTGTCCATAGGGCTGGCAAAAAATGATCTGGCTAGTCAACCCGAACCGTCAACCTAACCCATGTTCGAAAATGGGTTCAGATCATAAATGGATCAACCTATTTAACATATTTGATTATTCAAATTAGCTTTAGGTGCTTATTTTCTGACCTATTTAACCTATTTATTAAATGGGTTAGGTCAAATTGGGTATTTATCTAAAATAATAAATTATAAAAAAATCCATCTAAAGCTCGTGGCACCCTAGAATCCTATTTAAAATTTGAAACCAACGTGCACATAATCCATGGGCTGGGAGTCGCGACTCATGACTTTAATCCAGTCTTTGGTCCCTTTTTCTCATTCTCTTTCCTTTTTTTTTAGGTTAAGATTTCGAGAGCCGATTCCAGAGAGGGAGAGGTATGTACTGGAGGGACGACAATAATACTTGGATCGGGCTTGAGATCCGGCCAAAGGAGTAGTACCCCATCGGGAAGCCCAGGATGGAGTTGTTGGTCCCTTTCTCTCATTCTCTACCTTTTTTTTTGTTAGGATTTTAAGAGCTGGTTCAAGAAGAGGGAGAGGATGGTGGCAGTGTTGGGACCAAACCAAAGAGGGCTTGAGATCCGATTGGAGGGCAATGCCCTATCGGAGAAGCTCCAGATAGAGCTAGAGAGCTAGTTATAGCCGAGGTTGAGAGTCCGAAGGTGTTAGAGGGAGCCAAGGTAGTTAGGGATGGGGCTGGAGATGAAGTTCTTGTTGAGGGCGACAAAGCAGAGATTAAAGCATAGGGAGAGGGAGTTCGAGATCGAGCCGATGATGCTGCTAGCTAGAGACAAGGAAGAGTTCAGCGAGGGTGGAGGCCAAGTCGAGAGTGGGGTTGAGATGGCCTAAGAGGTCAGCAGATCCTGCACGGAGGTCACTGAGGGCTAGGGTGATGATGCGGTCATCAGAGTAGAAAATTTCTTGGAAAGTTGCAGGGATCACTAGTGAAGTCCCACTCAATGAAGCATCTCTTCCACTATGTTCACTCCTTCCCCCTTCTCTAATAATTTTTCTCTCTGCTTTTTTTTTTGTTTTTGATATAACACTACAAGAAAAAAGATAATTACCTACGTAAAAAAAGCATAGCTAAATTCTAAAAAAATGCCGTTAATTACATCTAGTGATGGAAAATGCGTCGAAAAATATCCGTCGGCAAAAGTGCCGTTGTTGATTTCATTTACTGACATTTAACATTTTTCATCAGAAAAAGTATGTTTTACCGATATTAAACTAAACATCAGCGATAATTTTTAGCTACACAACATAGACATCGAAAAATAAATATTTACCAATGTAAAATAATCATTGGCAAAATAATTTTTATCCATGTAAGATAAATGTCGGCAAAAATATTTTTATCCATGAAAACTTATGTCGGTAAATATATATTTACCTATGCTAAATAATCATCAGAAAAAATTTTCAGCGACGTAAAACTTACGTTGTTAAAAAAAAATTACCTACGCTTATTTTACATCGGCAAATAATTTACGATGTAAACTTACATCAAAAATTATTAAGTGTGGCCAAAGGTGGCATGCTGGAATGCTTTTTGGCCACTGTTACTTCGAATTTGCCTACGTTTAATATATGTCGGTAAATATTTGGCGACGTTAACTTGCATCGCTAATTCTAAAACATAGCTAAAAGTTGCACGATGGTACATTATTTGGCGATGGTTATTTGGATTTACCGATGCTAATTTTTCATCGCTAGAATTCTTTACCTATGCTTCTATTGCGTCGCTATTTATTTTTACATAAAAAAATAATTTTAATAATATTATTGGTGCCAATTTTTTAAAATCTATAGATAAATAAACATAATATAACATCCACATAACAAACAAACACATGCCAAAATTAAATTCATTCACTTTAAAACATCCATATAACATCCATATAATAAAAAATCATGTATATTTACAAAATATCATGCATATAATCAATGTAAAAAATATATACAATCATAAAGCATGTTTTTAAAAAACAAAATACATCAAAATAAAATAAAACTCCAAATATTCAATGCCATATTATAGACTTGCATTAAATAAAAAAATTAAGTTAGTAATTATCTAATATAAATGCTAAAAATATATTAATTAAAAATAACATAAAATACTATTGGTCATAGAGGACATCCATCATCATCATTGATAGAGTCCTGATCATAAGCATCAGCAGGAACATCGAAAGTTGGTGGGGGAGGCATACGGCAACATAACTTGTCGAGCTTCGTCCTAAATGCTGCAAACCGAGATAAAAGCTCGGCATTAGCCCATCGTAAGTCCGCTATCTTCTTCTGATATCTTCTCTCGATCTCAGCATGTCTTCTCTCCACCTCATGCAGACGAGTATCATAAGACACGTGCTGCTCGAGAGAAGTTAGGGGTCATAACTCTATATCCCAACCCCATAACATAGCTAGGTCTCCTACCGAGCATCTCATCATAGATATCGTCATCTATGGATGGGATAGATTCCTCAGCTGGGGGTTGGGATCATATCTCCATCATGCGGTCTTAATTAAAGAAAAAAATAAATATAATCAAAAAGTATAAACTTTATAATAAAATTGAAATAAAACTTAATCAATTAATACTCACATATCTCTTCCTAGTCCCAAGAAGCCACTCGCCCATCGTCCGATGATGGATCCTTTGGTAGATATCAATTCATTCGGACAGCTGTCCTGTCTCTCTATCCCTCTAAAATTTATGAATGTAAGTATACTGACATAGATATATTCTAATAAATCATTAAAGATGTATGTATGTGTACTTTTCAGCTCATACTGATATTGTGCAAATGACTTTGATCCATCATAATGCATCACCGTGAGCCTCGACCTGCTTTATGAGGTCTTGTCACAATAGGCCTAATAAGTAAATGCAATCAAGATATTAGTGAACATATTACAATACTATATCAATTTAATAATCAATATTTTTATTATATATAATAGTTATACCTGATATGCAGGATCCTCATATCTGATATAGAGGAGATCCCAATCGGGGCATGAAACACTCCTGTGCAATGTCTCACGTGCCGCCATCGTCTCACGTGCATGGAAGATCTCCTTCTAGTGGCTAGAGCTCATATCGGAATCCTCTAAGTAATCTCTCCATATACTGAAGGGATAGCCTCCCGCACATGCGGGGTATCAATCTCTTGAATATCAAAATCATACTACAAAAATAATGTACAATATATGAGATTTATGAAATAAATAAAATTAAATAATTATCAAAAATTATATTTAGTTACCTGTAAATGGTCGAGGAGGACCTGCTGCTGTAGCCTCGTTACTCTACGCCAATCAATTAGCATCAGAGGAGCGTACGAACGGATAATAATACCTAGCTCGTACATGTACGGATCCCTGATGTGGTGCTCTACTGTATGATATATCCTGGTGGGATGACAACCCTCATCCTCTTTCCAGGATGTGCCCTCCTTCACTCCTTTAGCTTCTCATTTCTGATGGCTCCACGTGTCCGTCTAATCACAGTATCAGTAGCTGCAGCAAAATATAAAGCTTAAAATTAGTTATTTATACATGATAAAAACTTAAAGCAAATATAATACAAAAAAATATAATATATAAAAATAATCTATGGTAGAAGATGATGTGCCTGCCTCACCAGTAGTATGCTACTGAGATGAAAAGGTACCGACATCTTCATGTTGATCCCCCATCAGATCATCCTCCTAGTGGCATAGCTTAAAATAAGTTATTTATAAATAATAAAAAATTAAAATAAATTAAATATAAAAAACTATAATATGTAAATCAACCTAGACTGGCTAATGTGACCGCTTGATCATCAGGAGACCGCTGTTGAGAAGTCGATGCATTGGCATCTCCTCGTGTAAGCCTCCAGAGTCATTTTCCTGGTACCATGTATGTATCAAACAATGTATTTGAGACAATATAATATTAAAAAAATTACATCAATACTAAATAATATATAAAATTTAAGATATATGAGTTTCTTAAAAAATTACATATTATCAATCAATGTCTATATCTTTATCAGGAGGATTATCGACATCTTCATCATCATAATCCATCAATGTATAATCTTCCTCATCATCATTTATGAAGTTATCATCATTGTCATCATAATCCTCCGACACGTTCAGATTTAATTTACTAACATTAATATTATCGGGTTGCACATCATTCCTAATCAAAGAAGATGTGCTTTCAATATCGGCGTTGTACTATCCTAAGTCAGTTGTATTCTATTCCTTCTGAAAGAAATTCTTATCTATTTCTATCTCGAAATGAACATCTATATCATAAACATCTCTTGGTACAATCCTTTATACAATATGCCATTCACCCTTATATCTCATATCTTTTAGATATAATACCTGCTTTGCCTGACTAGCGAGTATAAAAGAATCTGATTGGTACCATGTTCTCACAAAGTTAATGCTTGTGAAGTATGCATCTTTATGAATACCCATTCTATTATTGCTGATATCCCATCATTGGCATTTAAATAGATAAATAAATCATTTTGACCCATATATTAACTGTATAATGTCGGAAAGGATACCATAATATTCAATCTCATTATCCCCATCGATTTTCAATGTCAAAATTCTACTATTTTGAGTCCGCCCTGCATATCAAGCTTTCTTGTGTAAAATCTTATACCACTAACAATACATGAGCTATAACACGAAATTTTAGGATCGAGATGGCATACCAAATCATATAATTTCTCGATTGCACCATTTTTTTATTATGATACATTAATATCATCTACAACAACATACCTATGAGTTAAAATAAATCACCTCTATATACGTTACATGTAATAAAAAATTGAATAAAACTATTATTATGATTACACATTGCCTGAACCAAGCTGCGAATTTTCTTCGATGTCGTCTCTCGATATCTCTATTATTTTATTGCAATAATACATCTATATGCTCTCTATAATAAATACATGCTTATTATTTATTTTACCTCATGAAAAGTATATGATGTTGATTATGTAAAGATACTTACTCCATAAAATGATAGATTTCTTTGTAATTATTTAGTACATAGAAATGCACCAGCTCACATTCTTCTATGTCTATAAGTTTATATTTTCTTCCACTAATGGGACGAACATTAATCTTGAAAATAGATAATATAGATTCAGTATCGGCCCACATTCTATTTGCATTGCGCTCTTCATGATTGAATCATATTTCTACATCATTGAGGTACATCGAACAGAATATAAGAAACTTTGGAGATATATGCTTCCGCATGATCCTTCTAGACATGCCTTATTTTGCATATATTATTTCAACTTATACAAAAATCTGCACATACAAAATAATAAAAAAATATAAAAATATGTAATCATTTTTTTATTATGATTATAATTTAAGTAAAGAAATTAGCTTTTTTATAATATTATTATCGTTCAATAGGATACATCCATCGATACTGAACTGCTCTGGCAAGCAAAACCTTTCTTGGAAGGTGAACCACCAAGTGTACCATAATATCAAAAATTGATGGTGGAAATTTTTTTTTTAGCTTACACAGCAACAGGACAATATCTGATTGAAGCTTCTCAAGTATATCAACTTAGAGTTTCCGATAATATAATTTTTGAAAAAAATATTCAATTCAATAAGTGCGTTATGTACCTCTATGGTGGAGAAGCCATGCATCATAATAGGTATAAGACGCTGCAACATAACATGAGAGTCGTGACTCTTCATATCCGAGATACTATCGTCTTTCAAGTTCACACGGCTTGAAATATTGGAGGCAAAACCATCAAAAAATTTTATGATTTTTAACCACTCAGAAATTTCTTTTCTCATCACCATGCAATATATAACTTGCAGTTGGCATTAAGAATTTTTTACCATCATGGGGCATCAAGTGCAACTCATATCGTATTCCCATTCTTTTCAGGTCAAGCCAAGAATTTAGATTATTTTTTATTTTTTTTTGATGTTAAGAAGTGTCCCAATAACATTATCATAAATATTCTTCTCAATGTCCATGATATCTAAATTATGACGATGTAGGAGATGCTGCTAATGAGGTAATTCAAAAAATATGCTCCACTTCATCCAGTTCAACTCTGATTCATTACGCTTTTGCTTGCGACCCCCAGAAACTTTGTCGAATTTAACACTATCAATGGCCTCTAGTTGTGCCAATATATCATCTCCGCTCATCATACAAGGTGGCTCATGCATCCCTGACTTTCCATTAAAGCATCAATTATAACGGGTTCTTCAAGAATGAATAGATGGTAAAAACCTGTAATGATCCATATAGGCAATTTTTCTTCCATGCTTCAGTCTAATGCAGCTATCACCATTACAAATTAGGCATGTCAAATATCCTTTCGTGCTTCATCCAGATAGGTTGCCATATATCGAAAAATCATTAACTGTCCATATTATCATTGCATGCAATCAAAATTTTTTTTGACTAACTGAATCGTATGTTACAACACCAATCTTCCAAAGTCCTCTCAATTCATTGATTAAGGATCATAGATAAACATCTATCTCATTACCAGGAGCTCTAGATCTAGGAATAAGCAATGATAAAAATATAAATAGCTCTTTCATATATTTTCATAGTGCAACATTATATGATATTAGCATAACCGACCACATACTGTAAGCATTGCTCATACCCCCAAAAGGATTGAAACCATCAGATGCTAGGCCAAGATGAATGTTGCGTGGGTCACTAGCAAATTGAGAATATTATTTATCAAATTTCCTCCAAACTATAAAGTCTGTCGGATGACTAATGATGTTATCCTCAGGAATTCTCATCTCATGATGCCATCTCATCGCTTCGGCGGTCTTCAATGACTGATAAAGTCTCTGAAGTCTTGGTGTTAATGAAAAGTATCTCAAAATCTTGTGAGGCCGCTTCTTACCTCTTTCGGAATCTTCAGCATAGCTTGACTCACCACATTCTAGGCAATAATTCAAGTGTTGATGCTCTTAATAAAATAATGCACAATCATTCTTGCATGCATGTATTGGTGTATAATCCAGTCCAAGTTCACATATATACTTTTTTGCCTCTAAATATGATTTTCAAAGTTTTTCACCATCCGATATGCCTCCTTGATTAAGTTCAATATAAAGTCAAATAATTTTTGACTCCAACCAAACATGATTTTATCATGAAAAAGTTTTATTAAGTACTCAAGCATCGAGAACTTTTTACAATTTAGATACAATGGCCCTTAGCATCTCTCATAAATTTTTCAAAATATCCATCATTTTCATTATCCGTACTCTCAAAAGAGTTGTCAAAATATGTCCCTTCATATAAATCATCTAATATCTTATTGATGTCAATTGGTTCAGACTGTTGACCCATATGTTGGTCTCTTATGTTAGTAGTGTTAGATATATGTGTCCTAGAAGCCAGAATTGGCTGATACTTGTAATACACTTCTAGGGGCAAAATTATAATTTTGACTATAATCAATAAAATGGGTTATTTTCTATCACATATGTGTATTTAGTGTCTATAATACATCCTTTGAGTTAATGGTAATGATAATTCATATTTTCAAGAGTTGAAAATTTAAGACATGAATAATCATTATTAACTCATAAAATGCTCCCGACCATAGGATCATCACGAGGATGGTGATTGATCCGAAAGATTGGTGTACAATCGCTTCTCTTTAGTAGATGAGTCTTAAGTCTATGGTGTGGAGACACCGGAGCGAGAGTACAGATACTCGTTAGAGAACGAGGGCACTGAGCGTGACCACCTCGAGTAGTCATTAGGAAGTCTACCTTCTCGTCAATGACTGACTCGATGCTACAGTGGTGTGTCTGGTTCTTTGACCTGAGGTGCATCGATAGTTCATCTTGAGGGTGTTATAGTTTGACTACACCATAACTCGATCTCCTAGCCATTCAGAATCCTGAGGTGTATGTTGGCTATAGCATGTTCATTATAGGAACTAGGATTGCATCAAGATGAAATCTATCTATCCCGGTGGTAGAGGAGCAGCCCTATGATGATCATGAGAATCAAGTCCAGAAACCCATGGCCATGGCAGAGTGAAATAATAGAAAGAGTTTCTATTTAGGTTTTCACATCAGACTTGAATCGAATGATTACATCATATGATAGAAACTAGGGTTTGACGAGTTCACCTTAACCCTAATCGATCAGAGCTCAAGATAGAAGAACTTAATCACACAGGTAGCTGCACCAAGAGGTTCGCATTCAGCTCTGATGGATTGCCATCATATACTGCTAGGTATCACTGATGGATTTTGAGAGCAATTAGAATGATTTAGATGATCGATCATTCTAGCTATTCAAATCAGAAGAGTGCTGATCCATCGAAAGAAGTTTCGATGATGTCGATGATAGAGATCATGATATATCCCATTACCATATAGAACTGAATCTAACTGGATCACACAAACAAGAGTTTGAATCTGGTGATCATCAATTGAACTAATCCAGTTCAATTGATCTGAATGAGATTCAATTATGTTCAAGAAAATCATGCTAGCACTTGATTGAACCTAACGTTCTTCTTTTACTATCATAAATAGTTGTTCTGATTGAGCCAAAGGAGTTTATGCTTGATTAAAGGCCTTCACTTGGTCTGACTGGAGCCTATCCAGATCAAAAAAGGGTTGTCTTATTTTGTAAGATAATACCTACCATTTTTGGTCACCTGCCATTTTTCGTTCTTTGATTTTGGTCAAAAGTTGACCTTTGATTGGTCAAATATTGACCATTGATACTTTGACTTCTGTCGACGTATCATGCATCTATTAGAGAGCTGGTGGGGCTTGTCCCCCTACCAGAACCTAGCAAGGAGGAGGGCGCACGCCACCCAGGAGTCACTATTGGACAGGGACTCCATCTCCTTATTGGATTTTGATTAGACTTCTTCTAAGAATCAACTTTGAAGTTTGGGATCTCAGTTGGTGCAATCTAGAAGAGAGAAAGGCAATAGAAAACTAGAAGGCTGTGCTGCTGCAAAAGATAACTACTGATCTTCGAAAGCTATTTGGAAGATCCTCTAAATCAGATTCAGATCTGATTTTTGGAGACATGATAGAAAAAAAGAGGATTTTTAGATCCAGCCTGAGTGGATACCGATAGAGGCCAGGCACTTGCGTGGCTAGATCCAGAACCTTTCACTGCTTACAAGATCATCAATGGGTAATAGGATTATCCTACATCAAGGTAAATTAAATATGATTTAATTTATCTATATTTTATTTTAATTATTAAAATAATAAAAATTAGATCTAAAATATCTCAGATCTGATTTGGATCAAAGAAAAAAAATTTTGAAATATATCTCTTGATCCGATCAGATCTGAATGAACCTGATCCAAAAAATTAGGATTTTCCTTCAAAAACGGAAGGCATTGACTATCGGTTACCTTTTTTTCAGGCTATGCTTTATAACCATCGCACCATTGCTGCCGTTGCCAGCTATTTCGATTAAGAATATGGCAAATGGAACATTGAAAATGGCATTCTTAAATGATATCTTGAGGAAGATATCATATGGAACATCCACTAGGCTTCACATCCAGTGATAGCTAATCACAAGGTTTGCAAACTGCAAAGGTCCATAATGGACTTGAGCAGCATCTCCGAAGTTGAAACACTCATTTTAAATGATGTGATCAAAATGTTTGATTTTCATGCAAACATGAAAGAGAAATCGTATGTCTTCAAAAGGTCAGTGGAAAAGCTATTGTCTTCCTCGTATGTCGTAGATGACATCTCCTTATTAAGACTGATACTCCCATGTTGACGATAGTCAAATTGGTTGTCCAAGACATAACTCTCCATGAAAACCTATGTGAGCTCCTTATTCTAGGAATTAAGGTCTATAGGGTAGCCAAAAGGATGCTAGGACTTTCATAGAAGATATACATACAGAAAGTACTAAAGAGTTTAGTATGAAAAACTCATAAGAGGGATTTAATATCTTCAGGCATGGTATTTATCTTTCAAGAACGATGTGCCCTAGAACCTGAGAAAGTAGAACGCTATGAGCAAGATTATTTTATGCTCTGGTCAATAGGGAGCTCATCGTAGGGGGTACCATGCTATGTACACGAACCTGATATAGCCATCTTGAGTGTCCAACACTGATATCAGTCAAATCTAGATGTGAAGACATTGACTTCTATAAAAATTATCTTTTAAGTACTTGAAGAAAACTAAGGATATGCATGTTGGTCTTTGGTTAATGAAACTCCAAGTCAGGGATACACAGTCTCGGACTGTCATGTCGATGTAGATGATCAAAAGTCACATCTGGAGTCTGTATTATATGCAATGATGGTGCTATCGCTAGAAGAATTTCAAGGCAAACCATGATAGAAGATTACCATGAAGAGAATATATCGCTACACGAGGTGCGAAGGAAGCATTCTGGTACTAAGAAGTTTGCTGCAGAAATTGGAAGTAATGCCATTAGATGCCATTCCTCTGTACTACGATAATAATGGCCATAGCCCTTGCTAAGGAGCTGAGGTCTCACCAAAAATCTAAGCACATTGAGCAGCGATACCACCTCAATCATGATTACTCGAGAAGGGTTACGTTGAGGTTAAGAGAGTCAATTTCACAGACAATGCGGCAGACCCACTTACAAAATCGTTGGGTACAAAAAATCGAAGCCCACCTTGAGAAGATGGGACTTTAGATTTATAGCCAATTGGCTTTAGATAAGTGGAAGATTGTTAGATATATATGCCCTAGAACTAGAATTGGCTGACACTTGTAATACACTTCTAGGGGCAAATTATAATTTTGACTATAATCAATAAAATGGTTATTTTCTATACATATGTGTATTTAGTGTCTTATACATCCTTTGAGTTAATGGTAATGATAATTCATATTTTCAAGAGTTGAAAATTTAAGACATGAATAATCATTATTAACTCATAAAATGCTCCCGACCATAGGATCATCAGAGGTTGGTGATTGATCCGAAAGTTGGTGTACAATCTTCTCTTTAGTAGATGAGTTTGAGTCTAGGTGTGGAGCACCGAAGCGAGAGTACAGATACTCATTAGAGAACGAGGGCACTTGAGCGTAACCACCTCGAGTAGTCATTAAGAAGTCTACCTTCTCTAATGACTGACTCGATGCTTAAGTGGTGTGTCTTGTTTTGACCTGAGTGATCGGTAGTTCATCTTGAGGTGTTATAGTTTGGATACACCATAACTCGATCTCCTAGCCATTCAGAAATCTTGAGGTTATGTTGGTTATAGCATGTTACTTGTAGGAACTGGATTGCATCAAGATGAAATCTATCTACCCTCGGTGGTAGAGGAGCAGCCCTATGATGATATGAGAATCAAGTTCAAAAGCCTATGCATGGAGAGTGAAATAATAGAAAAAGTTTTATTTAGTTTCTCACATGGACTTGAATCGAATGATTACATCATATGATAAGAAACTAGGTTTGACGAGTTCACCTTAACCCTAATCTGATCGAGGCTCAAGATAGAAGAACTAAATCACACAGTAGCTGCACCAAGAGGTTCCATTCAGCTCTGATGGATTGCTACATATACTGCTAGTGTCACTGGGGATTTTAGAGAGCAATTAGAATGATTTAGATGATCGATCATTCTAGCTTCCAATCAGAAGAGTTAATCCATCGAAAGGAGTTTTCAATGATGTCGATGATAGAGATCATAAATATTCATTACCATAATAACTGAACCTAACTGGATCCACAAACAAGATTTGAATCTGGTGATCATCAATTGAACTATCCAGTTCAATTGATCTGAATGAAATTCAATTAGGTTCAAAAAAAATGTGCTAGCACTGATTGAACCTAACGTTCTTCTTTTACTATCATAAATAGTTGTCCTGATGAGCCAAAGAAGTTTTGCTATAAGAGACCTTCACTTGGTCAACTGAGCCTTCCAGATCAAAAAAGGGTTGTCTTATTTGTAAGAAACCTCCATTTTTTATCATCTGCCATTTTTTCTCTTTGATTTGATTAAAAGTTGACCTTTGATGTCAATTTGACCATTGATACTTTGACTTCTTCCGATATTCAGCACCTATTAGAGAGCTGGTGGGCTTGTCCCCTACCTGGCGTGCACAAGGAGCCACCCAGGAGTCCTATTGACAGGGACTCCATCTCTTATTGGATTCGATTAGACTCCTTCTAAGAACCAA